>JAHIAM010007509.1:0-22747 GCA_021605205.1 Aegilops longissima | reverse complement strand
CAACATGTATTCTGGGGAAGGGTGGTTCACAAGAAACCAACTTGATCAATGCATCCCAACATAACTGCTGTGAAATAACCCGCAACACTTCCCCAAGAAGATATTTGGAAAGTCACGAACCAATCGGGTATGTTACTAAGCTCGAGAACAATCTTGCTTTTTAGGGCAAGACGATATGATCGAACGAGTGAGGACTTGCTGTGATCCTAACTCATAGATCAAGGGGTACACCGTAACTAAAGACTAGGTAGCATTTATCAATCTTAGGATGATGATTTGATAACCAACACGCTAAGAAGGAGGATAATGTCCATTAGCTACCAAGCAAACGAAGTTGCTCGAGTATCGATGTCACACATCACAACTTCACTTGTCGGCATTCTGCTGCAACAACACGGAACCGAGGAGTGAATAGTGATGGCGAGAAGTATCACTGCGCCAAGAATTCCTAAGAGGTTGTGCAACCCTACATGACATTCTTGACATAAGATGGCAATACTTGTGGTAGAACATGTAATCAAAAGCTGGATGGCACTTTGATCATGCTGAATACAACGCTGGACCTAATCCTAGAAATGGATGAGGTATCGAGTTTGTTTCTCCAAGTCATTCGTGACAGTAATGGCTTGATTGCATCTAAAAGTAATAGGCATTGATAAACAATGCACGATACCTCTTGATTATCAACCGATAGAGGATGGTCGGAATACAACTAAAGAGAGCAACTCAAGGGAACATATAATTTTCTGAGTTGTGGATGCACAGATTAGTATGTCGAATCTAAGCTCAACATTTCTTCCTGATAACCCATGCGTAAAGGTAGAATTGGCAGATTCACAATTATGAATGGAGAACTCCTCAAGAACACTCTTATTGTGATCTTTTAGTTCAAAAGAACTTCTGCCATAAATAGTTCATGGTATTTGGAAGAGGGAGAATACCACGGACTTCGAGGACTCATCGCAAAGGTTACTAATATCCCGAGGGGAACTAGCAACACTATCAACAGAAGGTAGGTGGAACCTCCGGCTCAGGAACCCGTGAATAGAATACTTCCACTAACTATTAACATCACGGATGTTTTCAAGAATAATGCCCGTAATCATCACACACGGGATACAAAAATCATTGCTAAATTGCTAGGTGACTTCTAAACACCTAGGGTCATAATAATAGTTCCATATATATGTCGAGGCAACAGAGTACCTCAATCGACCGGGTTAGTGTGCTTATTCTCGACCAAAAGGACATTGGAAACGAAGGAAAAGATTTGCAAATGCATCGACTATTTAGAGACCTGATGACTCGGACAAGATAACGGCTGTAAATTCTCAAAATGATTTGAGACATCCTCGCAAAAATGGTGGCATAACCACTCAACAACATCATAACAAGATTCTGAGATCAAAAAGCTATCATTCGTAAATAGTAGAACTGAACTGGGGATTAAAACCAACAATCTTAAAGGTCTAGGGATTAGTAACACGTCATCCTCGATAGATAGATGAGAAGCCTAGTTCTTAACCCCGTGAGAAGAGAAGAGGATGACTCGCATCGTAAGGCCATGAGGTATAAGGAGTAAAAAGAGCCTTCACGCTCCTTCCACAATCAATTCTCCTTACATAACTAAAGCATTTCTAGACACAACTTTGACCAGTTTGGCTTGGTAATCCCACAGCAGTCAAAGCTCGATATCAACGCTGTCGTGACCCCCGATCCTAAGTCACACCGATCTAGCATGTAACACATCATATCACTTTATGCCTCATCGCACCAGTATTCCACCGTGTCGCTTTACCATGGCCCGGGACCGCTTATGCTTTTGCTCACGATATGATAGTAGTCGCTACCATCCATATGACAAAGAACCCGGCCGACATGGCTAGTCGTGGAACCCAAAGCGGCACTAACCCATGGGGACAGGCATACATGGATCACATCGAGCATGTCGGTCATCAACGATATATTCGGGCTCGTAGCACTGGCTAACAGACTCGTATCCCGGGCCAGTAGCGTGCCAGGCAGACTCGAATCAACACCAATGTGACATTTCAAGGCGATGTATATAGGAACGACGACAAACACATGCCGCCAGTCAAGTGTCCAAGCAGTAGAATGGCTATTAGCAGGACTCTGTGAACCAGGCAGAAGCGGACTACTATCGCCGTGAGGCACGAGACTACATTTCCCCATATGAGAGGCTGCCAAGGATAAACAACTAGTTTGTCGGATCCCACACATACCAAGCATTTCAAACATACACATTATGCTCAATATGTAGATACAACATGGCATCACAAATATAAACTCTACGTACTCAATTATTTATTCATTAGGCCCGAGAGCTTAGATATTACAAACATGGGTCTCAATGACCCAACACTCGTGAGCATACAAGTCAAAGCACAAGCGAAGCTAAACATGTCTGAAAGTACGCATAACTATAAATGAAAAGGCCGAGGAGCCTCGACTATCTACTAGATCTCCGCCGAGGGCACAAGATCGTAGCTGAGGTAACAAGCTAAACGTCAAGTCCACGTGGAACTACTAGCGAGACCGACGTCTCTCGCAAAAACATAAATAGCAAACGTGAGTACAATTGTACTCAGCAAGACTTACATCGAACTAACTACATATGCATCATTATCAAAAGGTGGAGTTTGACCGCAGAATAGCCTTTGACTTTCGTGGCTATCCTCAACTACGACGCAAGCGTGCAACTCTTTGAGGTGGTATGCACACGCAGTCCACATATTCACCATGTCAATACACCACTATGGACCCGCCTCCCGCCTCCCTATGAGAACGCCATCCATAGCACTCACGCTTATCTTGGCGATTTTAGAGTATCCACTTTCACTTGTCTATGAACTGATATAGGCAACCTGTAAGTCCTTTCCGTGGACACGGCTATTCAATAGATCATATTAACCCTGCAGGGTGTACTTCTTCACACACGCTCACCACTTCACCGCCATACGACATGTACTCGCAACCTTCAAGCGGAAGCTCAACGTGGTGTCGGCCACGGCCTACCTAAACACTCAAGTCCCTAGTCCGTGTTTATCGCCTATTCGGTTCCATCCGCAGGAGTCCGCCGAGGTTTCCCATACAGCCCTCAACGATGTGTGTGGGTTCCCAGATACCAAACGGGCACTCGGTACACCGGCCACGCGTGCCTACCGCAACACAACCCACCCCTAAGGTCAGCGCTATGCGGCGGCCCCAAAGCATGCTACAAACACCAGAAACTACTTGCAACTCCCGGACTGAGGACAAGGGTGGTTAAGAAGCCGAGAGGGTCAATTAAGGATCCCAATGCGTGGTAGTAACTGTTTCATGGATCACAAACACAGAACTCAGTTCCTGAGGACGGTTTCAATGAGACAACCCACCATGTACTCCTACATGGCCTCTCACCGCTACTTTTACCAAATCGTGTTCACACACTTAGCTCACACACACTAGGACATGTTCATAGTAATTCCAATTCATTCCCCGATGAATCAGACCCGACTCAACTCTAAGCAGTAGCAGTGCATGACAACAAGCATAAATGAGTAGGCACAACATGGCTCAAACAATTCCTACCATGCTAGTGGGTTTCATCTAATTATCGTGGAATGACAGTCATGCAAAGGATCAAGGGGTTCAGCTACCGCATAAGTAAACACATGAATCGATGTTGTCCTAATGCAATAAAATAGAGCAGGAGCGAGAGTGGATTGTATCGGAATGAACAAGGGTTTTGCTTGCCCGGCACTTCAAGATAATATAGTTCTTCATCGTGTCATCGAACAATCGCTCTAACGTCGCTTCACCGAGGGGGGAAACAACCACTGCAAACAAGAGAGAACACAATCAATGCAATGCACATCACATGGATGACATGTCATGTTAAGGTACTGAATTCACCCTAGTGCAACAGTAATCAAGTTAGTTGAAGTGGAATTCAAACAAGGTTGAACTCCAACTCCAAATGCTATTTCATAAATTACCCTAATCATGATTCATCCTATTCAGTGAGGTTAACTTGTTCAAACATGCATGATCATGGCATAAACAGATTCTTCATATTTTTCTGATAATTTTACATATATAACTTATTTCAATCCGAAGTTACGGTTGAATTTATATGATTTTTAGAAGTTTGGGGTATTTTCTGAAATTTCCGAATTAAAATAATTCCAGAAAATCATTATTGCGCCAAGATGACAGGTGAGGCGTGACGTTGAAGTCAACCGGAAGTCGCCGTCCGTGTCAAATTCGACGCTGGGACCCACTGGTCGCTGTAATTAGCTTAACTAACTTTTTAGTTAAAACTAAACCTAATTATTTACCGTATCTGCCCTCACTCGCCATTGACTCAGAGAGTCAACCAGGCCCACCCGTGGTCAAAGTCCACGCCGGCTGTCGGGCGCTTAGTCAAGCGCGACGCCGCGGCGCAAGTGAATTTTTGCTATTCCGACCACCAAATGGTTCACTGAGAGCATCTAGGAGGAGCCGGGAGGAGCCAGCTTTTGGTGGGTTAGCCGTGGTCGGGTGGCCGGAATCGTGCTGCAGACGAGTTTGGCGGGCGGCCGGAGTTCGCGAGTAGCCGCACGCCGCTAGGAGGCACGGCAGGAGGTGCGGAGGGTGCATGGGTTTCGGTGCTGCGCTGAGCACGTAGGTGGGGTTGGTTGAGCCATGGAGGTTTCAGCCACGCCCATGACGAGGCACGCAAGGGCGCATGAAGCCTAAGTGGTGGAAACGGTGGCTAGAGGAGGAGAAACTAGTCGGGAAGAGGGGAACATGACAGGAGCTTCACGGCGGTGCGGGCGATGGCATCATGAAGCTCGGAGGGCACTGAGCCGACGAAGTCGGGCGACGGCGACCGACGGGTCCGGAGGAGGGAAAGCGGGCGGGCGGGCGCCTGGAGCTCCTGCGCAAGGTGACGGGCGGGAGGCGAGGATGGAGGGCGGAGCCAGGGCTAGTCGGGGAGCGAGGAAGGCCTCAGGCTCACGGTGGGAGCTTGCTGGTGGCGGCGTGTCTGCCTGGGTGAGCTCAGGGAAGAAGCTAGAGAGCGAGGAGAGAAACAGAGTGAGGGAGAGGCAGAGGGCTGTGGGCTCCTCAGACGCCAGCTTGGAGGCGCTCAAGTGGCAAGCAGGAGGGCAGGAGGAGGCGGATGAGCTCGGGCGGGTCGCCGAAACCTCCTCCCGCCATCGCAGAGGTAGGCTTAACGAAATGGAGGCGGTTGTGGGCTGGGCCAACCTGGCCAGCGAGAGGAGGGGGGGAAGAGAAGGCTGGGCCAGGTGGGCTGCGAGGTAAGCCAGGTAAGGTATTCTCTCTCTTTATTTCTGTTTTCTATTTATTTTGGTATGTTTTGAATTAGTAAAATACTAACTTATTTTGTAAAATCTT
Organism: Aegilops longissima; assembly: GCA_021605205.1. NCBI lineage: Eukaryota > Viridiplantae > Streptophyta > Magnoliopsida > Poales > Poaceae > Aegilops > Aegilops longissima. The sequence goes on along the minus strand of JAHIAM010007509.1, from coordinate 17,347 downwards.
GACAAAATTGTGGGCACTATTGAATTATTTCCAACAGCCCTCAATTGTTTTCTTTCAGTATTGAAACATTTAAATTATTTATAAGCATTAAATGCTCCAATTCAAATACTTTAAGAATTAGTCCAATCGACCAAATATGTCATGAATAATGTGCATCACCCCCTGGTTATGTTTTTAAAGCATTTTTCCGATATGATGAACATTTTGAAGTCCATTTGGTTCATTGAAAATATATTTTAGTTGAACCTATTTGAATTGTTTTTGGTGCTAGGGCTTGGTCATCCCCATTTCAAATTTTCATGAAATTAAACATGATGCATGGATGCAATGCCAATCGTTACAAGCAAGCTCTAGGGCTGATCTGGGTTGGACACAAGGCCTGAACTTAGAGTCAGCAACGGCTAGATTCATTTGACAACATCCAAGAATCCAAGCTTCCGAGTTCGGAAACTCCTTGGCCCTTGAGCCCAGATTGGGTGAGGTTTCAGATCTAATTCCACCCACCCACCAACATAGGAGATCTATCCAAAATTAGGCAAGAGCCCGAGGAAACAAAGACATCATTATCGGCCAGATTCTCCTGTTATGAACAGGATAAAGGACCTGCCATGAGAAAGACGCAATTTCATTCTTCTGCAATAATTGCATGGACAAGGGAACCTCCACCATAGGTCATCGTTAAATTACACGCTTTGTTCGACTTACGCCCATAGTACGAAAGCACTGCAGGCATGGAAAGCGCCTGGAAAACCAAGTAAGATTTTGGGACAATCCGCCCTACAAACCAAGTCCCAAATAAAGGGTGCATTATCGGCAATCACCCGTTAAAACACCTAAAAACAAAAACTTCACGGGGCATGGAACCGCATCGAGGTATGGCTCAACGGACCAGAAAATTATAGTACGTAGGGCGCCAGACATGTAGGGCGCCACACCAACTCATAGCCTTAGGAGCATGTTGGATACCGCAAGTGGCCAAAGTGGCGAAGAGCTTCTAACCCCAAAGATCCACAGAAAGCACCAGCCCAGTGGATACCAAAGACGGTATTAACAGCTCTTTTTGAGACTTTCGTGATCAAATAATGTGCTAAAACAAACACTCCGCAGCCTTCGCCGAAGGTCTACCAAGTAGCAAATAATAAATCCTCGAGGACACGGTTATTACCTTTAATGCCAAGATGAACCTAAATTCCAAACAGCCCAGTAAGCACCAAAGAGATTGGTCCTCGGCCCAATAGTGGACGGCTTTCGCCTACCAAGGTACTCATGGACGGTGGCAAGTGGATTGAACCTCATTTATGAGGAAACCTTCTTCAAAAATGGAAATAGATCGAGCCGCATTGAGCGCAGCAAAGACAACCTTTAGAGGAATAATACCAAATGAGAAGTCGGTCGCATGACAGAAAAATCACACTCGATGTGGTGTTCGCACGCCGGATAATTACATCGTCCGAGGAGGTCACGCCTGGGTGGGCCCGATTCAGCAGCAGGATACCACGCCTATTAGGGCGAGAGGCATTCACAATTTTTCAAGCTATACCCCATTACGGGTACATGAAGCTCAAAATGCCCGCCCAACGGAATCATCACTTTTGCCGCTGACCCGACATATCACTCCGCCGCCGAAATAAGACAGCCGACTAGCCCTTGAGGCACTATCCGAAGCTCCTAGCGCCGAGGAACTGATCGGCACAAGGCCCACGGTGAGCGGTGGACTTATGTGATACTCGATAAAAGATCCAAGTCCACCTCCTTTAAACCAGCGACTCAAATAGTCAAATTCCAAGTCCACCCAACAGACCTTACAAAACGGCTTCCCATCGGGAACAATTAAACCGTGATGTAGACGCCAGACTACGCAGAATTCCCACGCCAAAAATTGGGACATTTTTGCCCGCACCCTTCAAACATGCCAGAATCCCACGCCGCTGGCCGAGCATGCAGCCTTAAACATCCTAAAAGGATTCTGGCCACCAAACAGTTTCTTCGGCATTTCTCTCAACCTAAGAGACAAGCTATGGAGAGGAGCTAGCTAAACTATTGGAAGCCGGATTCATCGTAGATATAAAACATCCGGACCGCTAGCAAACCTGGTGATGGTACCAAAGAAGGACAAATCTCGCGCTTATGCGCCGATTTCAAGGACCTCAACAAGGCTTGCCCAAAGGATCCCTCCTCCTCCCCGTGCATCGATCAAATTATCGACGCTACCATAGGACATTCATTCATTGTGTTTCTCTCACAAGATACTCCAGCTACCATCAAATCAAGATGGTAGAGCCCTGACCAAGCCCCTAATGGCATTTATCACCCCATACGCCCATTCTGCTTCAATACAATGCCCTTCGGCTCAAAACGCATGGGCGCAATATATCAACAAGATGATTCGTACATGTCCTGCAAACCAGATCGACAAAACAAAGGAGGCATACGAGATGATGTGGTCGCCAAAACCAAGCATGTCGAAACTCTAGTAGACGCATTTGAGGCTCACATTCGATAATCTCCAACATATGACATCAAGCTTAACCGTGAAAATGCATTTTGGCGCATCACCGAAAGCTCTTGGGCTTCATTGTATCCCGAGAGGAATTGAAGCAAACCCAGCCAAGATCCGAGCTCATTACAATTGGATATCCCAAAGGACCTCAAAAAATACAAAATTGATCGATGTATGCGGTTTAAGTCGCTTTTATCTCCGCTTGGGGAGAAAAGGCATTACCCTTTATCGCCTCCTCCGCACCGAACACTAACAAGCGGACGGATGCCACCACGGGCTAACTCGAAGAAATAAAAGCCATATTGGCAACAAACCGGTCCCGCCGTGCCTAACATGGGCGAATCCAATGCTATTATACATCACGGCAACTCATCAAGTTGTAAGCGCTGTCGCTCGTTGTCGATCGAGAAACGGAAGGACACAAGTTCCCTTCAAAACCAGTTTACTACGTGTCCACCGTCCTCACTCCATGCAAGTCACGGTATCCGCGATTATCAAAAGATAGCGTGACGCGTGTTTATGGCATCCCGAAGCTGCGACACTACTTTCAAGAGTGCTCGATAAAGTAGCTCCGGGTACCTCTTAATAACATTATAAACAACCGCGACGTGGACGGGCCGATTGCCAAATGGGCCATTGAGCTCCTCCCGCTCGACATAACTTATAAGCCATGGCGAGCCATTAAGTCGCAGTTTTGCCGACTTCGCCGCCGATGGACTCAAGTCAACTCCCTATAGAGTACGCACATATTCCAACCGGATCATGCACTTCGACGGCTCCAAATGTTGGTTGGTCTGGGGGCTGGCGCTGATTCGACGCCCCAACAGAGATACAGCTCAATACGACACCAGATAATGTATACGGACTCCAACAACGCAGCGTAATACAAGGCCTTTCTACATGGTCTCCGGATGGCAGATCCATGGGCATTCAACGCCTAGAGGTGCGCGATTCAAACCTCGCAATATCCCAAATAAATGGAGACTTTGATGCCAAGGATCCAAAATGGCAGCTTATCGCAACGCCCTAAAATGTCAGGCCGGTTCAAGGGCTCAATTTCACCATATAGCTCGGGAAAACAATCAGCAGTAGACGCCTTGGCATGCATTGGCGCAAAGCGCCATACCGCCCCCCCAATATCTTTCTTAGAGAGGCTGTTCAAGCCATCCAGATTATGGGAAGGGGAGTCCTAAATAACAGCCGGACCCAACCGCACAAGACCGCTCGACAATCAACATTCTCGACAATTGGAGGCTCGCCAACGTATAACATCATCAGCCCACGTAATAATGGCAGCCATTGCCCCTGCGGACGGAACCATTCCTAGCCTACCTAACCAGGCAGAACTTCCCGAGAGGACCAAACGAGGCACGCCTGCATAGTGTGGCGATCTAAAGCCTACAAAGTCCATGAGGGAGAGCTTTATAAGAAAAGCACCACCGAGTCCTTCAAAGGTGTCTCCAAGAGGAAGGGTGAATCTTCTCGGCTGAAATTCATGCCGACTCAAGGGCACCACGCCGCAGCCCGGCCCTTGTAAGCAAGGCCTTCCATACAGGATTTTATTACCGACGGCCCGGCAGATGCTCAGACTTAGTCCAACGATGCGCTATTGCCAGCTTTTGCTAATCAAAGCCACATGCCACCCACCGCCTCCAAACTATACCCATCACCGCCCTTCATGTCTAGGGGCTTTACATGGTTGGACCCCTTAAAGGAGGAACCCACAAGCAAAAATACCTACTAGTCATGGTGGATAAATTCACCAAATGGATAGAGGCCAAGCTTGTTAAGACGGGCCAATCTGACCGGTGATAGACTTCATATGAGGGTCGACAATCGCTACGGGCATCCCCCACAGCATCATCACCGATAACGCACGAATTTCACGGCCGACGCAGGTCAAACTCGTGCAAAACATGGGCATCAAGCTCAACTATGCTTCCAGACTATCACCCCTCAAACTAACGTCAAGTCGAGCCAGCAAATGGTATAATCATGAGCGGCATCAAACCCAGATTAGTGCGGTCCTCAAGGAATCTAACATGCACCGGTAGAGGAGCTCGACCCATACTGGGGCTGCGGACCACGCCTAATCGCACATCGGATTCACACCATTCTTATGAGTACGGGCGCAGAGGCAGTTCTGCCGCGACATAATTCATGACTCACCTCGCGGCGATGTACGAGGAAAGAGAAGCCGAGCTCGATCGGCAGGACAGTTTGACGCTTTGGAGGAGGAGCGTGACGCTGAAAAGCCCGCTCCGATTCTATCAATAGCAGGCTCAAGATATCAAAGGTGAGAAGCACGGGCCAAAACTTACAATGTTGGCGAAGTTAGTTCTACGCTCGCGGACAAGAAAAAGGACAAACTCAAGCCCAAATGGGAAGGTCCTTTATTATCGACTCAAGTCCTGACCGGTGGAGCGCATTTCATTTGCGTAGATTCATCGGATAACCGACCGAGCCGAACCCAAGGAACGCAGCCCGCCTCCAAAGATTCTACGCCTAGCGCCGGATTTTGAGTTCGCCTCTTCCTCTTTCTATTTTTTTACACATTAGTTGTCTTATATTTCTCTTCTCCTCTTTTTTCTTACAGCCTTCAAAGGATCGCTCAGGCATTGTTCGCATTACACTTGACGCGCTATCCACGCCTTATTATACCGGGGGCTTTTTTAATGTAAGCTTATTTGTACAGGCTTCATGCCTAACACATGTGTCACGCCCTGCATGTACCTTTTATTCACCATTATATGCATCGATAAGACTTAAGTTTTGGCCAAGCTGGGTTGTCGTCCTCCGTGGCTTACTCCCTACGCTCCCGATTGTTCGCTAGGTCAAAGGGAGCACTGCTGGATTGATTACACGCCGGTTAATCGGATGTGTACCTCGACCGGTGAAGCCGGAAGCTAGCGTTTTAAGGGAATATTCGTCGGTGAACTAAAGATGATTTTCACTTATTTATTTATCTGCCCCTGATGTTTTTCTCGCTGCAAATCCGACATGCACTTTAAGCATGCCTCCTGGAAAGGAACCCCTAACGGAACTTATTATCCCCGAAGATGTTTCTTACTAACCATGTAATATAACATAACTAGTTGGGCACTTTGTCCTGCTCAAGCACTAATGACCCCACGCCTGTCTCCACGCATGCCCCGGTTCTTACATAACCTCGAGGATATCCGACACACCCGACTATAGGGTCCCGAGGTTGAAGCTAAAAAGGTCCGCCATGACAAACGACATCTACAATCCGCTAGAAGTCATTTTACATGTCATCTTAAAATTACATAGTCAATTTGACTGGGTGTATTCCTCCTCAATACCATCTAATAGGCTGTCTAGTTTACAATCCTGGGAAATACTTTATGCCAATTCTACTTGGTCGCACACCAAGCTGCACAGGATCTCCTTCCCATCGGGTCCCACAGTGTCCGACTCGGCCATGTGGTTTGGGTCAGCCTTCGTACCGCTGCTTTCACCATGGCCTGTGCCTCTGGCGCTTTGACGGCAGGCTGATATCTTCCATAATTGGAAGCGCCATTGCGTCTCTAAGCCTCTCTCTCAAGCTCTCCAAGGCCTTCGGCAGGGGAGAAAGATGGCCACAAGGCTCTGGCGACACTTTTCATCACCGCCAACTTGCTCGCAGGCTTGTAAGAGCTCGGAAGAAGGTCACCCTTAGAACCGGCATTTCTCCGCAGGACGACCGTGAGCATACCTCCACAACATAACTCGTTAGTCGACTTCCTCGCCGAACTCTTTTCAAAGTTCGCTCAAGCACTTACTAAAATGCCGGCCAAAGCCGCCGATTCTCCTTCATAGAGTCCGACAGCTGGGCATGAACATCCTTTAGTTCCTCGCCCAGCTGGGTGTTGGCATCTTGAGATTATTCTTTCTGCGCTCACCCTTGTAAGCACGCCTCGCCGCTTTTAACCTGCAAGCAAGAGTTGTTGCTTGTCCGATCCACTCCTACGCCATCTCGCAATGATATTGTCGATTACACACGCCACTGCACTTCACAACATACTTATCTTTCAAGCTTATATTACCGTGAGGGGTCTCTTCTCCTCAGCCGCTAAAAGCGCTCTAAAGTTGGGCTTTGCACTCTTCCAGCTCCCGGACAGTTGGGTATTATTTTTGTAAGATCCGCATAACAAATGATCCTTAAATAAGTTATTATAACTGTTTCAAGTCTCGGGCTACCGCATATATAACCATCAAATTTTCTCACCAGATGTCTTTCACATACCGCCTGCGGGTTCGCTAGACCATTTTGAGCTGCACGGAGGTGCGATTCTCCGAATTGAAGGCATCCAATGCCTCTTGGGAGAAACATGCGCCACAAAGAACTATCCGGGCGACGCCTGTGATTCATGGCACTTCCACCCGGAATTGGTGGCGCATACCGCTTCGGCATCCTCCGTCGGAGGAGCGCCCGACGTGACACCCTCGGTTTGCTCTCCGCTTCGACCTGGCTTTGGTGCCTCGGCCTGGTGGAGGCTTCGATTGGCAACCTCTCCGGATATAGTCCGCGAGCTTTTTCCCTCAAGAGAGCACGAGCTTTAATATGCCTTCCGGGAATAAAACTTGGGAATAAGATGGCACGCCATACCGCTGCGCAGCGCCTCAATCCGGACCGCACTTCTTTTCAACCTATTGGGCCTTGCCGCTCCTTGTTGGCTAGCCACCGCAGCTCGCCTTCCGCTTCGCGGCCTCGCAAAAACACCATTGGTATACGGTGATAAAAGTAAGCACGGATGGATCATTTTCAAAGTATTGGGACTTCGGTCTCAGCCATTGCGTGAGGCTGGAAGTATTCGGGTAATCGGGCTCAGATGGCGATACCAAGGCATTGTCGATGCTCGCCTGGTAAAATACCCCATCGATCAGCTCCACTTTAGACATGTCCGATCCTCTTGGGAGGCCGGATCGAGGGACCGCCGATCCCTCGGGTTGTGGAGGAGGGCCGCTTATATCCTTTACGGCCCGCCGCAATTCCTCTATTAAATCACAAGTTAAGGTACTTAACTATGGGAATATGGAACGGATGGGCAAAAAGAAGTGTCCGCCTGGTGGATTGACGCGGAGGAACTCCTCCTCTTCTCCCTTGTACAATGCGGACAAGGCCTTCGCAGTCGAGCAGCAACTCGATCCCAGCCCCTCACGGCCGCAGCTGGTGGCATCATCCTCCCCTGCTGAAATCCCACATGGGGTGGCTCTATACTCAAGCGCTGCAGCCCCCCAAGATAATGCATGTGGCCATGACCGATCATGGTCAGTCCGGAATGAGCTAACAACCTTATCCGCCCATCATCAAAGAACGCCCTTGTCATTTTCCTCCGAGGGCTCCGTGGACGCCTAACTTAGGCGCTTTCAAGGGAGCATTATTGAACTGGAGACCGATCCCAACAGGTCCGCAGCTGGGGAGATCTTCTATATAAAACCATTCTCAAGGCCGTCTTTGGACGCCTTCCTTGGGGTTCTCGGATAGATATCCGTCCCGCGATGCGCCATAGTTCGCCCGCCCACTTGATGTATCGACTCCTCCGAGAACGGCATACAAGGCGTAACAACTTCTTCCCACAGCTGAAATGAGCCTCGACTCTTCAGAACAGCTCAAGAAGGGCTACGGCCCGCAATATGCAATATGGAGGCAAAGGAAGGTTGTGCAGCCGAGGCCATAGAACTCCAGGAGCCCCGAGAAACGGATGAATTGGAAATCCGAGCCCTCTTATCAAATAAGGGACAAGGCATACCCGCCTCCCTTTGAGGGATTGGGGACGCCTCCGCCTGCTTTCCGCCATTATTAGGTGGCGCAGTCCGCTCGAACCGGGACCATGAAGGCTGGGGAAGAAACTTTGGTTTGGGGCGCCACTAGGCTCATTGCGGCGGGATGTAACATCTCCCAATCTACAGGCCGAGGACCGGGAGGGCGTAGAGGAGGAGCTACGCCGACCGGCCATGATGGAATGGATTTTATCTGATGTGCTCCGATGAACGCCAAGAAGGGAAGATGGTGTGATTCGGATCTCGAATCTCGCCTTTTATAGGCAGCTCATTTGGCGCAGCTAGAGGGGTAAATGTGAAAACACCCTATCTTTTTCGCATTCGCTCTGACACGTGGAAGACGGCCATTATTGGGCGCGGAAGCCAAGAAGCACAATATTCACGAGGAGCCGGACCCTCATTCAACAGGTACACAGAATTTGGAGAAGAACCCGCTTTGCAATGTCAAGACACCCATGCTACGGACTCATCGGCCATTGAAGCCTGTTCCGGGGCTACCGAGGGAGTCCCGGATTAGGGGGTGTCCTGGATAGTCGAACTATAACCTTGGCCGGACTCGGACTATGAAGATACAAGATTGAAGACTTCGCCCCGTGTCCTGGATGGGGACTTTCCTTGGCGTGGAAGGCACGCTTTGCTGCATACGTATATGTAGATCTCTCCCATTGTAACCCACCTGGTAACTCCTAGCCTCTCCCGTCTATATAAACCGGAGGGTTTTGTGTCCCAGAGGACTAACAACAATCATACCATAGGCTAGCTTCTAGGGTTTAGCCTCTCGATCTCTGGGTAGATCTACTCTTGTACTACCCATATCATCAATATTAATCAAGCAGAGTAGGGTTTTACCTCCATCGAGAGGGCCCGAACTTGGGTAAAAACATCGCGGTCCCTTGTCTCCTCTACCATCCGCCTAGACGCAGCCTGGGACCCCTACCCGAGATCCGCCGTTTTAACAATCGATATACAGGCTATTGAGAATAATTAACCATAATATTATCTAGAAGTTTAGTAACTTCTCCTAAAGTGATTTCCATAAAAGTGCCTCCCATGTCTAATCTACAAGATTTCTAGAAGCAAAATTCAATCCGCATAAATTTTTTGTATAATCATCCACAAATTCAAACCATGCGTGGGGCAATTACGTATCATTAATTTCATCCTCTCCCAAGCTTGTGCAACATGTTCATGATCAAATTTCTTAAAATTCATAATATCGCTTTCTAAGAGAGATAATCTTAGGAGGAGGAAAATACTTAAGGATAAAAGCATCTTTGCACTTATTCCAAGAATCAATACTATTTTTAGGCAAGGACGAAAACCAAGATTTAGCATGATCTCTAAGCTTAAAAAGGAAATAGCTTCAATTTAACAATATCATTATCCACATATTTGTTCTTTTTCAGATCACACAAATCAACGGTTATTTAGATGGGTAGCTGCATCTTCACTAGGAAGGCCGCAAATTGATCTTTCATCACAAGATTCAATAAAGTAGTATTGATTTCACAAGATTCAGATCGGCAAGAGGAGCAAATCGGAGTGCTAAGGAAATCATTGTTGTTGGTAGTGGTGAAGTCACACTTTAGTATTATCCTCGAGCCATCGTAAATAAGCAAGCAATTCAACACACGATTAGACAAGAAGCAAAACAAAAGGAGGCGAATCTGAAAAGAGAGAGGGTGAATAAAACGGCAAGGGTGAAGTGGGGAGAGGAAAATGAGAGGCAAATGGAAAATAATGTAATGCGGGAGATAAGGGTTTATATGGGTACTTGGTATGTTGATTCTTCCATAGACTCCCGCAGACGGGCGCTTAGAAATCTTTCTTGCTACCTCTTGAGCATCTCGCTGGCTTTTCCCTTGAAGAGGGAAAGGTGATGCAAGCAAAGTAGCATAAGTATTTCCCTCGCTTTTGAGAACCAAGGTATCAATCCAATAGGAGGCCACGACGCAGTCCCTCACACCTACACAAACAAATAAATCCCCGCAACCAACGCGATAAGGGGTTGTCAATCCCCACATCGGGTAACGCCTCATGCGGCTATATCTCCCACGTGTCGAGGCATGACTTAGAGGCATAACCGCATTGAAAGCAATGTCGCAAGTTGGTATCGAGCGACCTCGCGTTACACGGATGGTTGCGGACAGGTGCGTGGTCATGTTGTTCATGACGCTTTGTGACCCGCTGTGGCACCCGACATGGCACATGTACTGGATCGAAGCACGTGACGCTTGTGCCAAGAGGGAACGTTCGTGGCTCTGACGAGGACGCTTGCCTCCGAGTGGGGGTGTATGTGATAGCCTGGCTTATTAGGGATGATAGACTACTCATATCAATAAGGAATTCTTCTTTTCCGGGAGCCCATTCGACGTAACTCCAAAGTTAAGCGTGCTTCAGCTTGGAGTAGTGTCGATGGGTGACCGACCGAAGTTGGCCTTAAGCGCACGAGTGAGGACAAAGTGCGCGAAAAAGACTAGTATTGATCCGTGGGGGCTACTAGATCCTCGCCAGAGTAACGCACCACCGCGGTGTGTCCGGCGCTATAAGTTGGTATCAGAGGAAAGTGGACATTTTCACCGATCACAAGAGTCTCAAGTACATCTTCACTCAACCCAACCTCAACCTCAAAGTGCGACTTCGATCGGCTCGAAATGATTCAAGAGTACAACCCAAGTATTGAATATACTCTCGGCAAGGCCAATGTCATTGCAAGCATGCTTTGAGCAGTGAAGGCTTATCGCAATGCCTAATCCTCAAGCCCTTCCAACCGGATCTCGTGAAGCTCCGCGAAGATGAATCTTCAAGTTGTTCCTCAAGGCTTTCTTTGCCAACCTCATAGTCTCTCCTACTTTGGAAGATCAGATCTGTGGAGGCTCAACTTCTGATACATATGGTGAAAAAAAGGTGAAACGTGGTATCGATAAGCATTTCCAAGTACAAGTGCTTCCACGCTGATGACAAAGATACTTTTCTTTCGAGGACCGGATTGTGGTTCCTAAGGGTGATCTACGAAAAGTCATTATGAACGAGGCTCACAATTCGCTTCATCCATTCATCCCGGTAGTACTAAGATGTACCAGACCTCAAGCAAGTATATTGGTGGACTCCGAATGAAGCGAGAAATTGCTCAATTCGTGAATGAGTGTGATGTCCGCAGAGGAGTAAGCAGTAATACCAACGACCAGCTGGTCTCCTCCAACCTCTTGCTATTCCGTAATGGAAGTTTGATCATATTGAAATGGACTTCGTGGATCGATTTCCAAAGTCCAAGCTGGAAATGATGCTATCTTCGTTGTCATTGACAAGCTTACTAAAGTGGCTCATTTTCTTCCTATCAAAGAATCTATCACAAGCAGCTCAGCTGGCGAGCTATACACCCTGTGGATTGTCTCCTTGCACGGCATTCCACAAGTGATCTCTTCTGCACGCTGGCAGCATCTTTACCTCCAAGTTCGGGATCTTTTCAAAAGGCCATGGGCACCAACATTCGCTTTCAAGACAGCTTTCCATCCTCAAACAAGTGGCTGTTGAGTGAGTAAATCAAACCTTGAAGATATGCTCTCGTGGCTTGTGTCTATTTCTTTCGGTATGAAGGGAAGATTGTCTTCCATATGCCGAAGTTCTCGCGACAACAACAGCTTCCAGTTTAGTTCGGGCAAGGCCCCGCTCAAATTTTCTATGGCGTAAAGTGCCGCATCTCTCTCAATTGGTCCGAGACAGGTGAACGCCAACTTCTTGGCAATGAATTGATCACGTAAGTGTAAGAAATGTGCAAAGTCATTCGTGGAATCTCAAAGCCGCGTAATCGCCACCAAGAGCTATTAGGATGATAAGCACCGATGTGGCTTTTTGAAATCGGAGACCATGTCTACCTCCGCCTCTCCAATGAAAGGCACTCACGCCAGTATCAAAGGAAGCTTGCCCTAGATACGGGTCCTTTCAAGATCATTGGGAAAAGAGGTGATCTCACCTATCAACTTGAGCTTCCATCCAACTTTGCAAACGCGGCACGGCGTGTTTCACGGTCACAGTTTCGCAAGTGCTTCAAGACTTCTGAACGCACTATCAACTTCAAGAGATTGACATTCAAGAAGATCTCTTATCATGAGCACCCTGCTGTTATTCTTGAAGAAACCGATAACGCAAGACTCGCAACAAGTCAATCAAATTCCTGAAAGTGAAGTGGTCACACCATTCACCGAGAAGCCACCGGGAGCGAGAGATCACCTCCGCTCCCGGCATCCAGAGTTCTTTCAGTCCCTAGATCTCGGACGAGATCCTCTTGTAGTGGTGGAGTGTTGTAAACCCAGAAGTAACTTCTCCATATTTCTAACTCCAACTCTTGCCATTTTGGGCATTGTGATATGATATTCCTCCGTGGTTGGGTTTTTATTCATTTTGCATTTTGTCCATGCCATGCATTTTACATCATGTTATCATGTGCATCGTGATTTGCATAATGTGTTCGCCTCATGATTCCAGCATTTTTCACGCTGTCCGCTTTGCAATCCGACACTCCTATCTCCCGCCGCCCCTTTTACGCTTTTTTCCGTGAGCGGTACTAAACCTTCGGAATGGACCGAGGTTTGTCTAGTGGCCTTGGTATACCACCCAGACCACCGTCAAGTTTCGGTCATTTGGAGCCTGCTTGGTACTCCAACGGTTAACCGTGACTCAAGCAAAGGCCTCTTTAAGTTGCAGCCCAACACCCTCCAAAATAGTCCAATAACCCATCTAAGTCACTTCCATGCTCTCCGTCGCTCGATCACGATCGTGGGGCGAAAACTACACCTCATTTGACTCTCCTAGCTCCTCTATGCCTATTTAAGCAAACTCCCACAAAATCCGGGTCTTCTTCCCCGAAACCCTAAATTTCATCCCGCTACTCAGACGGATTACGTCCCGGCCACCACGACGTCACCGCCGCCTCGCAAGAGGCAAGTGGTGCCGCCACGGGCCCACCACTGGCACGGCCACAGCCCGCTTCAGCCTGGGCTCAAGGCTGGGCCCTCCTCGCCTGGTCACACATGGGCGCTTGAGTTCACGCCTTCCCACTGGCCACAGACCGGGGCGGCTCCTCCTCCGGCCGACTGGCGGTTCAATCTCCTCCGTATTGCCGGACCGCACCGCCTCCTGGCCTGGGCCACCGGGCCTCGGCCCACACCATCGCTCTTCCGCCGGGCGCTTACCTCCTCCACTGGCGCTTCTTCAAGCCTTTCCTCCGCGAAGGCGGCAACGTCACACACACTCGCCCCCGATCCCGATCGGATCCAAATTACGCTGATTTCTCCCCCTCTTTTCTAAGTTTTTGCATCCTCATAATTATTCGTGGCATTTTCATTGTAGCATAAGTTTGCATCTCAGAGATCCACTTTTTGCTGTGATAGTAATATATCAAAATGTTCGCCTCAAGAGTAGGATCATTTCATCTCATTGCATCATTTTCATTTGAGCTCATCTTGATGCCCGAAATGCTGTTGGAAGAGGGCTATGTGATGTTAGTTTCGCTTTAATGTAACTTGCACTTTTGTTATTTTTGCTATGATTGATGTGTGCACCTCATGAATTTGAGTCCTACATGTGTTTTGTAATATGCCATGCCATCTTTCCAGGGGTATATGCCATGTATTTTTGTGATCTATGTGGTGACTAGCACAAGCATGCAAAGTAGGTGTCCTAATTGCTGTTAAATTCAGCCCTGTTTAGCTGATATTTTGATGCCATGTTAACTTGATGCTACCGAGAGATCCATGCATATTTTGGAGATACTTCAGTAAGGATGTTTTGTTAAATATGTCTTGCTCTATCCATCCATGCCTTTGTTTGCAATTATGGAGTGCAGTTTGAGTCAATCGAGCTCTCACTTTTGCTATCAAATGTTTCTCGCAGATTGTTTACATGTTATTCAATTTTGCCAAGGTTGTTGTGGTTGATCCATGTATGCTATGTTATTGTTCTTGCCATGTATGTCTTCTATGCCATGTCTTCTTGATGTATGTATGCTTAGTTTATCATATAAGGCTCTGTAGTGAGTGCATTGAGCTTGTAAACATGCCTACTTGTTATCAGTTTTGACATGTCATGTTGCTAAATCTGTTAATCTAAACTTCTCGATATTGACATGGGTGTTACTATATTTTCTGATCCTTTTGGCTTATGGTCAGTAAGGACTTTTGTTCTATGCTTTGAGTAGATTCATGCCATGCCATGTTTTGCTATTTTAAGTTCCTGTAGCATGTAGTTTGTTGCTCTGAACATTGCAACCCGATGCAGTTTTTGCCATGTCCAAATTTCGATATTTTGTGCACTTTTGCCATGCTTGTTTGAACCTGTTATGATGTGAACTAGCCGTAGCTCAGTGCTCATCTTTTGTCAAGCATCTTGTGTAGATCACTGCCATATACTTTGTTGGTACGTTTGGTGCAGTAGCTTAATTTCTTGTTCCTTGCTAAGTGGCATCATGCTTAATGGCAGATTTGTGCCATTCTTGTTTTGCTTGTCATTTGCAAACCGTGCATCCGATTCCGGTGATCTTTATATCGCATTTCAACCGAAATCATCTCATCTTTCCAGTGGCATACTTGGTTTGCCAAGTTGATGCCTGGTTCATCATTTACCTTCCGGAGCGCATATAAGCATTGCATATCACATCCCGTGATATCATGTCATGTTTTGCATCATGTTGCTTGGGCATTGCACCTGTGATTTATTGTGGTTCCTTTGTTTGTGTTCTGCTTTGGGTAGGAGCCGGAGACGAGTACGTGAACGAGGAACCTGTTGAGAACGCTTACGAGGACAAGCTTTCGGCAACTCCGAGAACATTTGCAGCAAGATGACCATACCTCGAATCACTTCTATCTTTGCTATGCTAGTTGCTCGCTTTTTGCTATGCCTATGCCACGATGCCTACCACTTGCTATATCATGCCACCCATATTGCCATGTCAGCCCTTAACCATCCTTTTCCTAGCAAACCGTTGTTTGGCTATGTTACTTTGCTTTGTTTACTCTTATAGCTGCCAGTTAGTTGCAGTGAAGATGAAGTTTGTTCCTTGTTGAACATGGAGATGTTGTTCTTTGTTGAACATGTTTACTTGTTGGGGATATCAATATATATCTGCTATAATTAATGCATCTATATATTTGGTAAGGGTGGAAAGCCTGCCTTATGCCCGGTGTTTTGTTCCACTCTTGCCACCCTAGTTTCTGTCATACCTGTGTTATGTTCCTTGATTTCGCCTCACATCGGTTGGGTGATTTATGGGACCCCTTTGACAGTTCGCTTGAATAAGACCCGCCAAAGAAGGGCTCAACATTGGTTTTACCATTTGCCACCTAAGCCTTTTTTCCTGGTTTTCGGAGCCCGAGGGTCATCTTTATTTTAAACCCCGGCCAGTGCTCCTTCGAAGTTGGTCCAAACTAGAGCACCGCAGGGACCATTCCTTGGCAACTTGGATTATCGGCTGTCTGCCTGTGAGCTTAGCTTATCCGTGTGCCCTGAGAACGAGATATGTGCAGCTCCTATCGGGATTTGTCGGCACAAATGGGTGGTCTTGCTGGTCTTGTTTTATTGTCACAAATGTCTTGTAGTCCGGGATTCCTGATTGATCGGGTCTTCCCCAGAGAAGGAATATCCTTCGCTGACCGTGGAGAGCTTATAATGGGCCAGTTGGGACACCCTTGCAGGTAATATCTTTCGGAAGTCGTGCCTGCCAAGTTATGAGGCGATGGGAATTTGTTAATGTCCGTTGTAGAAAACCCAAAGTTGACCTCAAATAAAATACACATCAATCAAGGTGTAACTGTGATGGTCTCTTCTCGCGGAGTCCGGGAAGTGAACACGGTGTTGGAGTTATGTCCGACGTAAGTAGTTCATCAGATCACTTGATCGCTACTAGTTTCACGACCGCGTTTTGCTCCTCTCTCGCCTTCTTTGCGTAAATAGCCACCATATATGCTAGTCGCTGTTGCAGCTCCACCTTGCTACCTCCGTCTCCTTCCTATAAGCTTAAATAGTCTTGATCTCGCTGGTGTGAGATTGCTGAGTCCCCTGACTCACGTGATTCTACCAAAACAGTTGCAGTTCCTGATGATGCCAAGGCAGGTGACGCGAACCGAGCTCAAGTGGAGTTCACGAGGAACGTGGACGTTATTATGGCGTCTTTTTTCCGATGATCAGTAGTGGTGCTCAGCTTGGGACGATCGGGATCTGTGGTAGCATTTGGGGTATCTTCTTTATTTTGGTTCCGTAGTCGACCTTGAGTGTACTTTGAATGATGGATGTTTATTTATGTATCGTGTGAAGTGGCATCAGTAGCCAACTATGTATCTCTTTCCCTTATGTATTACATGGGTTGTGTGAAGATTAACTCTCACTTATGACATTGCTTTCAATGGCGTTATGCTCTAAGTCGTGCTCTCGACACACGGGAGATATAGGCCGCATCGAGGGCGCTATGGGCACGGTCACTTCACGTGATCGGCGTAGAAGCCTCCATGATCGATGCCCCTTCCATGAGCTCGGAACAAGCCCCAAGATGGGATCTCATGCGGCAGAAGGTCATGCGGCGGAATAGGGCTTTAGCTCCGTGATTCCGTAGTTTGGGGGTATGTAGGGTATATAGAAGGAAGGAGTATCGCCGGGATGAGCAACAGGCCCACGAGGTGGAGGGCGTTACTGGGGTGGTAGGCGTCTCTACCTCGCTCTCCCGGTTGATGTTCTTGACGCAGGGTCCAAGTCCTTCCTGGATCACGCTCATTCCGAAAAATCACGCCTCCCAAGGTTTCATTATGCTTGGACTCCGCTTGATATTCTTTTTCTCGCTAAACTCTAAAATAGGCAAAACAGCACTCGGGCTCGGGCCTCCTGTTAATAGGTTAGTCCCGAAAAATAATATTAAAGTGTATAATAAAGCCCAATAATGTCCAAAACATAATATAATATAGCATGGAGCAATTAAAAATTATAGATACGTTGGAGACGATGACGGCTTGCAAAGCATTGGGAGCACGCCCGAGCCGATTGCGGATGGTGATCTCCGAAGTCAAGGTCACCCGGCGC
>JAHIAM010007508.1:0-138598 GCA_021605205.1 Aegilops longissima | reverse complement strand
CGCTGACGGCCCGCCTCGCCCTCTCGTCATTGCCGAGGACGATGACGCTGCTCTCCTCGCGCCATGGCGCCGCCTCGAGCTCCACATACCGGCTACCGCCGCGGGCGTACTCGCTCGAACATAGTCCTCGCCGCCACGTGAGGCGTACTTCGTCGTCGGGGCCACCATCTCGACGTGCTCGGCCACCGGAGCAGCCTGACTCCGCTTCGCCGACCAGCGAAGGAACCGTCGCGGAAGGGCCGGCACCTCGTTGATGATGAGGCGCGCCGATGTGGCGCCCGGCGGCGTCTCCTCCGGCCGGGCTTGACGCGGAGCGGGATCGGCGAGCCGGAGCCCGACGACGAGGACGAGCCTGACTCCATCCACCGCGACGTCCAAGATACCACAGTGGTGAGAGAAGGACGGCCGCGGCAGGTACTCGAGGCGCGCACGTTGTCGGTCTCGATGTGGTCGAGGACGGCCTCGAGGCGCGGCTCGGCACGCCCGCCACTCGCGCCGCCTGTCGGCGTTGAGGCGACCCGTGGGGACGACGCCACAGTGGAGGCGATCTGCTCCTGGCGGCGTTGAAGTACATGGTCCAGAGGGTGTGGCTGTCGGCTGCTGATAACCCACAAGCATAGGGGATCGCAACATTTTTCAAGGGTAGAGTATTCAACCCAAATTTATTGATTCGACACAAGGGGAGCCAAAAAATATTCTCAAGTATTAGCAGTTGAGTTGTCAATTCAACCACACCTGGATAACTTAGTATCTGCAGCAAAGTATTTAGTAGCAAAGTAATATGATAGTAGTGGTAACGGTAACAAAAGTAACGATAGCAAAAGTAATATTTTTTGTGTTTTGTAGTGATTGTAACAGTAACAACGGCAAAGTAAATAAGCGAAGAACAATATATGAAAAACTCATAGGCATTGGATCGGTGATGGAGAATTATGCCGGATGCGGTTCATCATGTAAGAATCATAACATAGGGTGACACAGAACTAGCTCCAATTCATCAATGTAATGTAGGCATGTATTCCAAATATAGTCATACGTGATTATGGAAAAGAACTTGCATGACATCTTTTGTCCTACCCTCCCGTAGCAGCGGGGTCCTAATGGAAACTAAGGGATATTAAGGCCTCCTTTTAATAGAGTACCAGAACAAAGCATTAGCACATAGTGAATACATGAACTCCTCAAACTATGGTCATCACCGGGAGTGGTCCCGATTATTGTTACTTCGGGGTTGCCGGATCATAACACATAGTAGGTGACTATAGACTTGCAAGATAGGATCAAGAACTCACATATATTCATGAAAACATAATAGGTTCAGATCTGAAATTATGGCACTCGGGCCCTAGTGACAAGCATTAAGCATAGCAAAGTCATAGCAACATCAATCTCAGAACATAGCGGATACTAGGGATCAAAACCCTAACAAAACTAACTCGATTACATGATAGATCTCATCCAACCCATCACCGTCCAGCAAGCCTACGATGGAATTACTCACGCACAGCGGTGAGCATCATGAAATTGGTGATGGAGGATGGTTGATGATGACGACGGCGACGAATCCCCCTCTCCGGAGCCCCGAACGGACTCCATATCAGCCCTTCCGAGAGGTTTTAGGGCTTGGCGGCGGCTCCGTATCATAAAACGCGATGAATCCTTCTCTTTAATTTTTTTCTCCCCGAAAGCAAATATATAGAGTTGGAGTTGAGGTCGGAGGAGCTCCAGGGGGCCCACGAGGTAGGGGCGCCCTAGAGGCGGCGCCTCACCCTCGTGGCTAGGTGTGGGCCCCCTGGTCTTCATCTTTTGCAAGGATTTTTTATTATTTCCAAATAGACGTTCCGTGAAGTTTCAGGTCATTCCGAGAACTTTTGTTTCTGCACATAAATAACACCATGGAAAGTCTGCTGAAAACAGCGTCAGTCCGGGTTAGTTCCATTCAAATCATGCAAGTTAGAGTCCAAAACAAGGGAAAAAGTGTTTGAAAAAGTAGATACAACGGAGACGTATCAACTCCCCAAGCTTAAACCTTTGCTTGTCCTCAAGCAATTCAGTTGATAAACTAAAAGTGATAAAGAAAAACTTTTACAAACTCTGTTTGCTCTTGTTGTTGTAAATATGTAAAGCCAACATTCAAGTTTTCAGCAAAGATTATGACTAACCACATTCACAATAACTCTTAGGTCTCATGTTTACTCATATCAATAGCATAATCAACTAGCGAGCAATAATAATAAATCTCGGATGACAACACTTTCTCAAAACAATCATAATATGATATAACAAGATGGCATCTCGCTAGCCCTTTCTGAGACCGCAAAACATAAATCAGAGCACCTTTAAAGATCAAGGACTGACTAGACATTGCAGTTCATGGTAAAAAGATCCAATCATAGTCATACCCAATATAAATTAATAGTAATGAATGCAAATGACAAATACACTCTCCAGCTAGTGCTTTTAATACGAGGGTGATGACTCTACATAAAAGTAAATAGATAGGCCCTTCGCAGAGGGAAGCAGGGATTTATAGAGGTGCCAGAGCTCGGTTTCGAAATAGAGATAAATAATATTTTGAGCGGCATACTTTCATTGTCAACATAACAACCAAGAGATGGCGATATCTTCCATGCTACACACATTATAGGCGGTTCCCAAACAGAATGGTAAAGTTTATACTCCCCCTCCAGTAACAAGCATCAATCCATGGCTTGCTCGAAACAACGAGTGCCTCCAACTAACAACAGTCTTAGGGGGAGTTTTGTTTGCATTTATTTTGATTTAGTTTGCATAAAGCATGGGACTGGGCATCCCGGTGACCTGCCATTTTCTTGTGAGTGAGGAGCGGAGTCCACACCTCTTGAGAATAACCCGCCTAGCATGGAAGATGAAGGAAATATGCCCTAGAGGCAATAATAAAGTTATTATTTCTTTCTTTATATCATGATAAATGTTTATTATTCATGCTAGAATTGTATTAACCGGAAACATAATACATGTGTGAATACATAGACAAACAGAGTGTCACTAGTATGCCTCTACTTGACTAGCTTGTTAATCAAAGATGGTTATGTTTCCTAACCATAGACATGAGTTGTCATTTGATTAACGGGATCACATCATTAGGAGAATGATGTGATTGACATGACCCATTCCGTTAGCTTAGCACTCGATCGTTTAGTATGTTGCTATTGCTTTCTCCATGACTTATACATGTTCCTATGACTATGAGATTATGCAACTCCCGTTTACCGGAGGAACACTTTGTGTGCTACCAAACGTCACAACGTAACTGGGTGATTATAAAGGTGCTCTACAGGTGTCTCCAAAGGTACATTTTGTGTTGGCGTATTTCGAGATAAGGATTTGTCACTCCGATTGTCGGAGAGGTATCTCTAGGCCCTCTCGGTAATACACATCACTTAAGCCTTGCAAGCATTGCAACTAATAAGTTAGTTGCGGGATGATGTATTACAGAACGAGTAAAGAGACTTGCCGGTAACGAGATTGAACTAGGCATTGAGATACCAACAATCGAATCTCGGGCAAGTAACATACCGATGACAAAGGGAACAACGTATGTTGTTATGCGGTCTGACCGATAAAGATCTTCGTAGAATATGTAGGAGCCAATATGAGCATCCGTGTTCGCTATTGGTTATTGACCGAGACGTGTCTCGGTCATGTCTACATAGTTCTCGAACCCGTAGGGTCCGTGCGCTTAACGTTACGATGATAGTTATATTATGAGTTTATATGTTTTGATGTACGAAGGTTGTTCGAGTCCAGGATGTGATCACGGACATGACGAGGAGTCTCGAAATGGTCGAGACATGAAGATTGATATATTGGAAGCCTATGTTTGGATATCGGAAGTGTTCCGGTGAAATCGGATTTTACCGAGTAAGGAGGTTACCGAACCCCTGAACTTAATGGGCCTTAGTGGGCCTTGGTGGAAGAGAGGAGAGGCGGCCGAGGGCAGGGCACGCCCTCCCCTAGTCCGAATAGGACAAGGAGAAGAGGCGGCGCCTCTTTCTTCCTCCCTCCACCTCTTCCCCTCTCTCCTAGTCCAACATGGAAAAGGGGGGGTCCTACTCCCGGAGGAGTACACTAGTAGAAAGGGGGCAATGGCCCAGGCCAGTTCAGCCCATTAGTCCTGGTTCAATCGAGCACCGGGACCAATGGAGCTATTGCCCGGTTCGTGAGCCTGTGGGGCCGGCCGGGCCACGTGGGTCATTGGTCCCGTTAAATCTGGACCTTTTGGTCCCGTTGGTGGGACGAACCGGACCAATGGGCCTGGCTCCTGGTCCACCACTATTGGTCCCGGTTGGTGGCTTGAACCGGACCAAAGGCTTCCCTTTAGTCCCGTTCATGCCACCAACCGGGCTAATGGTGGTGCCTATATATAGCCCCTCACAAGAGCGAGCACACTTTGCTCTGCTTTTTTCCGGCCGAGGGGAGAGCGCTGGTGGTGCTCTAGCTCACCTCCTATGCACACAAGGTGTTCGATGGAATGCCCGAGCCACACTACTTAAGGTTTCTCCTCTCCAAGCTCGACCGCGAAGCTCCATTTTCCTCAATATTTATCTAGGTTTAGCGGTCCGTCACGCCCCGTCCCCGTATTCATCACCGTCGATCACCCGCGCCGATCTCATCGCCGGCACCACCATGGTGAGCCTCTTGTTCTTATCTTCTTTCTGAAAGGAAAAATATTCTTACTTGTATGTTTAGATAAATACTTGTATTATTTTCTTACTTTTATTATTGCATCTTATATAGTGCGATGGTTTTGGTATCCGCCCCCGTCGGCCCTCGTCCTGTCTATGATTCGGATGTGGTATATATTATCTTTTCATAACTATTGGTTCATTTATTGTTTATGAAAATTATGCCACCAACGTGACATAGATTTTATTTATCTAGGAGGTTGTTGAACCGAAATTCCAACCGACCCTATTGTCGAGAGGTTAAATTTAGTTGAAGAAGAAAACAATTTCTTGAAGGAAAAAATAAAAAACTTGAGGAGGAGAAGATGATATTGGAGTTGCATGTTGCGGATGTCGTCGATGATCACAAGATCAAGATGGATGCAATGCGCTTGAAGATTAGAAAGATTAGAAAATATGCCATTCATACCGAGGCTTGGTATCATTATGCCGTTGGATCGGTTGTTACCTTGGTTGCGATTATGATCGCATTTGTTTTCGCATTGAAATGTTTTACATAGTTTCAATGTATGGTTTAATTAATTTAGATGCTCTGCAGAGCTTTATGTTGTTAGATGAGAACTATGTATGTACTTTGGTTTTATGTGATGATGAACTTCTATTAATTTGGTCACTTAATTATCTATTCATGATGTTACGTAATGATTTTTGACACATTAATTATATATAATGCACGCAGATGAACCGCAATGGATGTACGGTGATGCACACACCTCCGAGTACACTAAGGGCGTGCATGATTTTCTCGAAGTGGCTGAGGCAAACAAGCAGAATGGTTTTATGTGTTGTCCATGCCCTATATGTGGGAATACGAAGTCTTACTCTGACCAGAAAATCCTTCACACCCACCTACTTTACAAGGGTTTCATGCCACACTATAATGTTTGGACGAGGCACGGAGAAATGGGGGTTATGATGGAAGACGGCGAAGAAGAAGAGTATGATGACAACTATGTGCCCCTGAATACGGTGATGCTCTTGAACATCAAGAGGAAGCAGACGATGTGCACGATGGTGCTACAACGGCGAAGCTGCTGAAGATCAAGAGGAACCGACGATGTGCCCGATGATGATGATCTCCGCCGGTCATTGTCGATGCAAGGACGCAATGCGAAAGTCAAAAGGAGAAGCTGAAGTTCGATCGCATGTTAGAGGATCACAAAAAGGGTTGTACCCCAATTGCGAAGATGACAACACAAAGCTCGGTACCGTCTTCGAATTGCTGCAAGTGGAAGGCGAGAATGCTATGCCCGATAAAGGATTTGAGAAGCTACTGAAAATAATGAAGAAGAAGCTTCCAAAGGATAACGAATTGCCCGACAAGACATACACAGCAAAGAAGGTCGTATGCCCTCTAGGATTGGAGGTGGAGAAGATACATGCATGCCCTAATGACTCCATCCTCTATCGCGGTGCATACAAGGATCTGAACGCATGCCCGTATCACGGTGCATTGCGGTATAAGATCGACGAGATGACCTCAGTGATGTTGACGGCGAGCCTACCAGAAGAGGGTTCTGCGAAGGTGATGTGGTATGCTCCTATAATACCACAGTTGAAACATCTGTTCAGAAACGGAGAGCATGCCAAGTTGATGCGATGGCACAGTGAGGACCGTAAGAAAGACGGGAAGTTGAGAGCACCCGCTGACGGGTCGCAATGGAGAAAAATCGAGAGAAAGTACTGGGATGAGTTTGCAAAGGACCCAAGGAACGTATGGTTTGCTTTAAGCGCGGATGCCACTAATCCTTTCGGGGAGCAAAGCAGCAATCACAGCACCTGGCCCGTGACTCTATGTATGTATAACCTTCCTCCTTGGATGTGCATGAAGCGGAAGTTCATTATGATGCCGTTTCATCCAAGGCCCTAAGCAACCCGCAATGACATTGATGTGTACCTAAGGCCATTAGTTGAAGAACTTTTACATCTGTGGAATGGAAACGGTGTACGACGTGGGATGAGCACAAAAGGAGGAATTTCACCTTAAGGCGTTGCTGTTCGTGACCATCAACGATTGGCCCGCTCTCAAGAACCTTTCGTGACAGACAAACAAGGGATACCACGCATGCACGCACTGTTTACTTGACACCGATAGTATATACCGGAAGCTGCGGGAAGAATGTGTACAGGCCATCGTTGATTTCTTCCGACCAACCATCTATGTCGAAAGAAAGGCAAGCATTTCAAAGCGAGGCAGATCACGGAAGAAGCCCACCATGCGTGCGGTGATCACGTATTTGCTATGGTCAATGATTTAAAAGTAATCTTTGGAAAGGGTCCCGCGGACTAGCTGTCTGAATGACGCCGAAAATCACGCACCCATGTGGAAGAAGAAATCTATATTTTGGGACCTACCCTCTTTGGAAAGACCTAGAGGTCCGCTCTTGATCGACGTGATGCACGTGACGAAGAACCTTTGCGTGAACCCGCTAGGCTTCTTGGGCGTGTATGGGAAGACAAAAGATGCACCGAGGCACGGAGGACCTGCAACGCTTGCACAAAAAAGAGGGCATGCCTCCGAAGCGGTATGAAGGTCCCGCCACCACGCTCTTCGAAAGAAGAGAAAGAAATCTTCTTTGAATGCCTGCTTTCGAGATGAAGGTCCCGACTGGCTTCTCGTCGAATATAAAGGGAATAATAAATATGCGGAGAAAAGTTCCGAACCTAAAGTCTCATGACGCCATGTGATTATGACGCAATTGCTTCCGGTTGCATTGAGGGGCTTCTCACCGAAAGCGTCCGATTAGCCATTGTGAAGCTATGTGCATTCCTCAATGCAATATCTCGAAGGTGATCGATCCATAAATCGTACCAACGCTAAGGAGTGATGTGGCGCAATGTCTTGTCGGTTTGAGCTGGTGTTCCCACCATCCTTCTTCAATCATGACGCACGTCCTAGTTCATCTAGTCGACGAGATTGTCATTACGGGGCCCGTATTTCTACACAATATGTACCCCTTTGAGAGGTTCATGGAGTCCTAAAGAAATATGTTCAGAACGCTAGGCGAGAAGGAAGCATCTCCATGGGCCATCAAACAGAGGATGTCATCGGGTTTTGTGTTGACTTCATTCCTGCCTTAAGAAGATAGGTCTCCCTAAATCGCGGTATGAGGGGAGATCGACCGAAAAACATGCTTGGAAGGGACTCAATAATATGCAGGGACGGAATATTCTTGGTCTCAAGCACACTACAGCTTCTACGTAACTCTACCTTGGTGACCCGTATGTCGATGAACACAAGAACGATCTGCGCTCCAAACACCCGGAGAAGTGCGACGACTGGATTACATGTGAACACATCAGGACTTTCAGCAGTTGGTTGGAAACACGTCTCAGAGGTGACAACACTGTTTGTGATGAGCTGTACTTGTTGTCCAGGGGACCATCTTTGACTGTAATGATTTGGAAAGGATACGAGATAAATGGGAATACATTTTACACGATTGACCAAGATCAAAAGAGCACCAACCAAAACAGCGGTGTCCGCTTTGATGCAGCAACCGACAGGGGAAAGGACACATATTATGGTTACATAGTAGACATATGGGA
Source organism: Aegilops longissima (assembly GCA_021605205.1). Taxonomy (NCBI): domain Eukaryota; kingdom Viridiplantae; phylum Streptophyta; class Magnoliopsida; order Poales; family Poaceae; genus Aegilops; species Aegilops longissima. Next base: position 130,322 of record JAHIAM010007508.1, on the reverse strand, counting down.
ACTTGACTACGGAGTAGATTTTAACGTCCCTTTGTTTAAGTGCAAGTGGGTCAATTTGTCGAGGCGGGTGCAGTAGACCCACATGCGGAATGACAACAATGGATCTGAAAAATCTTGGGTACACCGACGAACCGTTCGTCCTAGCCAATGATGTGGCACAGGTTATCTATGTGAAGGACATGTCTACTAGACCGAGGAAAAGAAAATATAAGGAAGCGAATACATCATACGATGAGCCAAAGCGCCACATAGTTCTTTCAGGAAAAAGGGACATCCTGGGAGTGGAAGGCAAGACAGACATGTCTGAAGAGTATGAAAAGTTTCATGAAATTCCTCCCTTCAAAGTCAACGCTGACCCAAGTATCCTGATAAACGATGAAGATTATCCATGGTTACGGCGCAATAAGCAAATGACACAAGCGAAGAAAAAATGAAGACTTTCTCCCGTAACTATTATGATGATACCATGCCGACTTTGTAACAAACGAGTATAATACCATTGTCCGTTTTGTACATGCACATGCCATGCCAACTTTTTCAGAGTTTATTTGAAAACTATGAATTTCAAAGAATTTAAATTTTAACTATTCAAATTTGAAAACTAATGGCACAAACAGAAAGTCTAAAACTAATGGCACTAACAGAAAGTTTACAATTTTGCTGACCTAAAAGCAAAAAGAATTAAAAAATAAAGCAAAAATACAAAAGAAAATAATTAATGCAGAAAACAAAACAAAAAAACTGAAAAAATAGCAACAATAAGTATTTTGTTGTAAGTAGAAACAAAATAAAATGAATAAAGCAACAAAGAAAACAAAAAATGTTTTCAAATTTGAAAACTAATGGCACTAACAGAAAGTTTATAATTTTCTAAAACTAAAAGCAAAAGGAATTAAAAAATAAAGAAAAATACAAAAGAAAATAAATAATGCAGAAAACAAAACAAAAAACTGGAAAAAATAAAAATAGCAACAATAAGTATTCATTTGTAAGTAGAAACAAAATAAAATGAATAAAGCAACAAAGAAAACAAAAAAGTGTTTTCAAATTTGAAAACTAATGGCACTAACAGAAAGTTTATAATTTTTCTAAAATTAAAAGCAAAAAGAATTAAAAATAAAGCAAAAACAAAAGAAAATAAATAATGCAGAAAACAAAACAAAAAAACTGAGAAAAAAATAAATATAGCAACAATAAGTATTTTGTTGTAAATAGAAACAAAATAAACTAAATAAAGCAACAAGTAAAACAAAAAAACAAAAAAAAAGTGCCACCCATCGGGCCCCACGGCTGAATACGACTAGAAACCCTACCATGGGCCAGGATTCAGGCCCGCGGGAGGCCCAGTAGGCCCACAAGCACATATTGCAGGGTTAGGCCCGAAAGCCTGCTTTAGAGAGAAGCTCGAGAGGGAAGGCGCACCACACCTTATAAACAGGTGCGCCTCCCTCTCAACTAGCGAGGTGGGACTAAATTTTTGGGTTCGGGGCAACACAGGCCTTTGGTCCCGGTTGGTGGCACCAAGCGGGTCTAAAGTGCATTAGTCCCGGTTGGTGCTCTGACCGGACTAATGCCCCTTTAGTCCCGGTTGGTGCCACCAACCGACCAAAGGCCACCGCTTCCGCCTTTGGGCTGCTTGAAAAGAGGCCTTTGGTCCCTTGGTGGAACCAACCGGGACTATCTCACTTTAGTCCCGGTTGGTGCCACGAACCGGGACTAAAGGGTTTCTATATAAGCAGCACTTAGAAGTTTCTCCAAAATCCATCCTTTCTTCTCCGCCTCGACGCCATTGCTCTGCCTCGTCGCCGTCGCCTTGAGCCATCAGTTGCTCCACCTCGTCGTCGCCGCCGCCTCGACGCTGTCAGATGCTCCACCTCGTCGTCGCCGCCGCCTCCGACGCCGTCAGCTCAACTTTGCCGCCGCTGCCTTGACGCCATCTGCCCCGACGCCGCCCTCCCAGCGCCTCGACGCCGCCCGCCGTGCCCGCCACCCTCTCAGTGAGCACCTCGCCTCACGCCCTGCCTTGCCTCGCCTCCTGCCTGCCCTGCCTGCATGCCATCACGCCATGCCCTGCCCTTGCCACGCGCCACCACTTTATTTTCTTAGTTTATTTTTTTCATATATATATATATATATATATATATATATATATATATATATATATATATATATATATATATATATATATATATATATATATATATAATGTATGTGTATGTATGTGGCTATATGTTTCTGTTCATATGTTGCAATATGTTTTTTTATTTTTATTAGTTTATTTTTTGTTCATATGTGATGTATATGTATATGTGGCTATAATGTATATGTGTATATGATGTATGTGGCTATAATGTATATGTGCATGTGATATATGTGGCTATATGTTAAAAATGTTTTTTTGTTCATAGCAAGTTTTTGTTCATATATAGAAAGTTACAATTTTAGAAAAAAAATATATGCAAAAGTTACAATTTTAGAAAAATAAGGATAGGAAAGAAGAAAATAAGAAGAAGAAAGAAAGAAGAAGAGGAGAGGAAAAGAAGAGGAGAAATAAGTAAGAAGAAGAAAAAAGAAGAGAAAGAGAGGAGAAGAAGAGAAAATAGAAAGGAATAGTGGAGAGGAAGAGAAAATAGAATATTCTATTTTCTCTTCTTCTCCACTATTCCTTTCTTCTTCTCCTCTTTTTTTCTTCTTTTTTTTTCTTCGATCTTCTCCTCTAGCTATTCCTTTCTTCTTCTCCTTTTTCTTCTTCTTCTTCTTATTCTTAATTTTTATCGGGAACGAGGGTGTCGAGGATCGCCGAGGGTCGAGGGTCGGGAACTAGGGTAGAGGGTCGAGGGTCGCAAGGGGTCAAGGGTCGAGGGTTTCTGAGGTCGAGGGTTCGAGGTTCTATAGGGTCGAGGTTCGAGGTCGCCTAGGGTCGAGGTTCGAGGTCGCCGAGGTTCGAGGTCGAGAGGTTTCTAGTGTCAAAGTATTGAAGAAATCATGGCTTCATCATTAGCCGGAGTAACGGGGCATGATGGTGCAAAGTCCTCCAAAGTTATTACGAATGGAGTCCGGATAGGATAATTTGCCTTTTATGCAATTTCAGCAAAGGCCTTCCAAATAATGATATTCGGAAGGTTCTTGCTGAACTTTGTACCAAAAAGCTAATTATCCTATCCGGGACTCCGCTCCAAAATAACTTTGGAGAGCTTGCACCATCATGCACCACATTACCTAATGATGAAGACATGGTTTTGTTGAACCTTTGACACTAGGCAACCTCCCGACCCTCGGCGATCCTCGACCCTCGACCGCCGGCGATCCTCGATCCTCGATTTCGACCTCGGCGATCCTCGACCCTTGATAAAAAAGAAGAGGAAGAAGAAAAGGAGGAGAAAGAATAGAGGAGTTCTTCTCCTCTATTCTTTCTTCTCCTTTTTTCTTCTTCTTCCTCTTTTTTTATCGGGAACGAGGGTCGCCGAGGGCCCGAGCGGTAGAGGAAACCCTAATTAAATAGCAAGTATCGTCGTGTGAGATACATGTGGCGTCGTTGTCGGACACTACATCCACGTCCCACAAGTGACGCGGGCGTCGATGCCCACGTCACTTGTGGGACATGGATGTAGTGTCATCGTTGTTGTTGTCGATACCCCCTCCCGATAGCTTCAACACGTGGGGGGGGGTCGATATTACCCCCTCCTTGAAGCGTTCTCGAGGCCACCCCTAACCCTTGAAGCGTTGTCGAGGCCACCCAAAACCCTAGAGAAGCAGCGTCGAGGCCACTAATTAATATGATTCCTTATTGTGATTAGCTAGCTAGTTCTACGTTAGCCACTAATATATCCATATCTGTCATGTTTGAATAATAATTTCCATGTTGTAAATATTTGTAGAAACTATGGACACCCCGCCCCGAGACGAAGCACAAGAAGCGTTGTTGAGGCACATAATCGCAGAAGGAAGTGATGCCATCAACTCGATGATGTTTCTCAACGACACCGATGGTCTGGAAGGAGAGGGCGAAGAAGCAGCTGGCTATGCTTATGATGGCTCCGATGACCCAATGCCGGTGGAAGAAGGAGAGGGTGAAGAAGTAGACCGTGAGGACTGCTCCGGTGATCACCGAACTGAGTTCGGCCAGGTATATATATTAGTTAAGCCTGTGCTGACTAGCTAATTGATGCATTCATTGTTTTGGTATGTACACATATTAATTAACTCTCGTCTTTCTTCCTTTTTCTAGCCCTCCGGATCGAGCACAACTTTGGTAAGGAGACGAGGCCCGAAGAAAAAGTTGAGCTCGATGAAAGGTTTGAGATCATAGAAATCGCGCGCGACGGCCAACCGATTGAACCCATCCGGACAAAGAAGGCATTTGTTGCTCAGTGTGGGGTTCTGGTTAGGGACAAGATCCCGATCAGCATCCAGCAATGTATAAGCCTAAGAACGAAGAGCCTGCGGTGTCTTATGTCAATGATCTGCAGAAAAATGATCTTTGGACTGAGCTGAAGTCAAATTTCACCCTACCGCTAGAGGATGATCCGGAGAAGCCAGTTATAGAGCCATTAATCAAGTCTTTTGCTCTTAAGAAGATGGCAGACCTATTCAGGCATTGGAAGAAAGACCTGAATAAGTTTGTCGATAAAAAAGAGACACCAGAATTCAAGGGCAAATATGAGAAGATCGAGAGATGTCGGCCCGCATTTGTGGCCCACAGACATCGAAAAAGAGTAAAAAGATGTCGGCGACAAACAAGCAAAATGCTGCGAAGAAGAAGCTTCACCATCATGCGGGGTCATGTGGCTACCTCATAGCCCGGCCTAAGTGGGCCAAGGCTGAGAATGATCTGCTTGATAAAGGGATCAAACCAGACAATGAACTGGCGACCGTTGCGGACTTGGTTGTTCTGAGCTGGCGGAACCTTGGACCTGTGATCGTGGAAGTGCATTTGGACGGACGAGCAATTGGACATACCGACCAAGAGGCTAAAGCAATATATCGAAGCAAAGGCAACAAGGAAGTTCGTTCGGAGCAGGGAGAAGGACGAGCTCACAATGGCCCTCGAATCCTAAGCACCCCGGACGGACACGAGGCACGCCAGCTCCCTTTCATGGAAGGCTGGATTTCGGACGCAGGGGTTACAAAACCCATGAGAGGAGGAAGAAACTGGAGCAGAGCCAAATGCAGCGCTGCACGAAAGGGTAATGGGGCTAGAGGAACGAGAAGAGGAACGAAGCGGCAGATCGCAGCAAGCGACACATCGAAGCTTCCCCGGCTACCCGCCATCTCGGCGGAGAAGCGGTGTGGCTTCCACCGAGCTGCTTCACCGGAGCATGCCTTGACGGCTCCTGCCAGCTATCCCGTGGATGCTATCACGGAGTCTCAAAATTGCCACCTTATGGCGCAATGGAGCAATTTGAAGGTCAAGGCGGTTGTTGGCTCTGTTTATCCTACTAAACCCGACTCAACTTTTCACCGCCGCCGATTCGAATGGATATGCTAAGGTAATGGTGGATGAAATAACGGAGGGATTTGAGGACCTCGGCTTGACCACCCTACCGTGAAGGGAGTATCGGCTGGGTTCGCCTGAAGACTCCATGCCTATGGCGGAAGGATCTCATCAACCTTCCGAATGGGCGCCTCCGCCTCCTCCTCCTCCTCCGGTGAGTCGGGAACTCCGCAACCTCCACCACCTCCTCCTCCCGTGAGTGACGATCGGGGCACTCGGCGGCTCCTTCTCCGGCGTGGCGGCACTCGCCTCCTTCTCCGCTTGCACCGGTGCGCCCGAGCAGCCAGCCTCCTCCTTCTCCGCCTCGTCGGCAAGGGCGGAAGAGACCCGCCGCCCGCTCCGGCTGCTCCGTGCGTCGTAGTCCTTCTCCTCCGCCTCGTAAGCAAGGAAAGAAGACATCCGCTCTGTCTCGCTTCTGCCGCGTCTAGTAGTACAGCCAAAGGCGGGAGGAGATCTGATTCGGTCCTTCTCTGAAGAATCCGGAGAAGTTACCGTCGAGAGGACCGACGAGGAAAACGCGAAGATCTCGCAGACAAGTGCATGACTGGTTTGAAGGGTTGAAAGCAAAGAGACATCCACCTCCGGAGGAGAAGGTAGATCCGTGAAAGCGAAGCGCACTCTGCTGCCCCGCAAAACCACCCAAGTCTCCGCCGAAAGGCAACTATGAGCGCATTATTGGAAAGGCATTTTTCGAAGCGGAGAGGTCAGGAAGTACTAAAAGTGATCAAAGAATGAAAGAACGACGAGCTGGGAAACAAATTGCCCAGCTCGGCGAACAAGCGAAGCAATCGTGCCCCCCGCTCAAGGTGCTCGCTAGCGACATCGTCGATCCGAGGATGGTGCCGGTTATGGCAATCTCAAGATTACTTGCCCGATGATGTACATTATGATTTCTTGGAGGTGCAGATACAAAGATATGAGTACGGAAGCCTCTCGTCAAAGATGAAAGCTCTCTATCAACGATGATGCTAAGATTGCATGATTGGTACATGAAAACCTGCGAGAGTCCGAGGGAGGAGTACTTTGTATGTGAGAGTTAAAAGGAGCATGACCTCATTGGAATTGAACTGATGCCTATTCCATTTGAGGAGTTCTATCAGTTTTCAATCAATTGGCCCTCGATAAAGCAACGGTCACTGCTCTTTATCTGTAAGTAGTACTACTTACATCATTAAGTCTCTATATAACTCAGCTCTTTCATTGCATGTATTTATAATTATCCTCACTATATTATGCAGATTGAAGATCGCAGAATTGAAGAAAAGACAAGTGGGTTCCATTGGGTTCATTAACACATATCTCATAGATGCAAGCGAGGTTGAATTTCATGCCGAAAATACCGAGGCCAACTTGCTACAATCGTTAGTAATAAATGAACACAAGGATATAATACTCTTTCCTTACAACTTCAAGTGAGTGTTCTTGTCTTGTGGCATATTCGGTTTCCTTATTAGTCCAAGTTATAGTAATGTAATATTGATGAGTTATGCATGCGTGCGCATCTACCACTATATTCTCCTAGAGATTAAGCTTGAGCAGGGAGTAGTAACTGTCTTAGACTCGAGACGAAAAGATCCCAAGGAGTATGCGGACATGACTGAAATGCTCGAGAAGTAAGTTAAATCGATCATTATCTACCATATCAGCAACTTTGTTCATTTCTAATGTCAAGTAATTGTTTTCTTTGTATGGCAGGGTTTGGAGAAAATTCACCAAAAAAGCTCCGGGACTGCCGAAGAAGCTGCAATTTAGACACCCGAAAGTATGTACTATAGTAGCATATTCCACACATCTCCTAGTGATTCAAGCGCTAGTTTCATCAATACCATTTAACATGCTTGCTAATTATCAGTTTGATTGACCTCTATTTCTTGTAAAGTGGTTGTGGCAGGAACAAGGGAATGATTTCTGTGGATACTACGTTTGCGAGTCCATCCGCCACACGACTTATGAGCGGGGCTACTCTGACAAACAATATGAAGTGCGTAAATAACAATATTCACAATTTTATTTTATTACCATCATTTGTGTCGAGTTTCATTCATTCATATATATATATGTATTGACCCCCTTTTTAAAATTAGATGTTTCGGATGCGGGATGAACTACTAGCACCAGATCGCATGCGAGGAATTCAAGAGGAATTGGCGGCATTCTTTCTTGACCATGTAATCGCTGAAGACGGAGAATACTATGTGGACCACGCGTCCGTATGTTAGGAGATTATTTTTGTAAAAGATAATTATTGTATATATGTAGCCGGTAGTGGCGGATAGATATACGAGAACTTGTTGTTCGACCAATCTCTCGGAGAAGGAGAGGTGGTCGATATCACTTCTCTCTGTATGCATATATGTTCATGACGATCTTCTGTTTCCTTCATTTGCTTACTAGCTAGCTAGCGTGTCTAGCTAGTCCTCTCTATACGTATGTATAGTACGTAGCGTCGACCAAGCACGGACAAAAGAGAGGACACTTCTCTCTATTAATTAGCTAGCTAACACAATATATGAAACACCTAAATTAACCCCCAAAACCCCAAACCCCCCACCTTTCCAAAAAAAAAAACCCCAGCCACGTAAATGTCTTGACGCGTGGATGACTATTGGTCCCGGTTGGTGCTACCAACCGGGACCAAAGGCCTCCCGCCTGGGCTCAGCCAGAGAGGCCACGTGGAGGCCCATCGGTCCAGTTCTGGATTGAACCGGGACTAAAGGGCTGTAGTATTAGTACCGACCCTTTAGTCCCGGTTCATGAACCGGGGCTAAAGGCCCTCACCAACCGGGTCAATAGGCCCCTTTTCTACTAGTGGTAGGACTCCTCCTGGCGCGCCCTCCTCCTAGGCCGGCAGTACCCCCTTGCTCCTTTATATACGGGGGCAGGGGGCACCCTAGAGACACAACAATTGATCTGTTTGATCTTTTAGCCGTGTGCGGTGCCCCCCTCCACCATAGTCCACCTCGATAATACTATAGCGATGCTTAGGCGAAGCCCTGCGTCGGTAGAACATCGACATCGTCACCACGCCGTCGTGCTGACGAAACTCTCCCTCAACACTCGGCTGGATCGGAGTTCGAGGGACGTCATCGGGCTGAACGTGTGCTGAACTCGGAGGTGTCGTACGTTTGGTACTTGATCGGTCGAATCGTGAAGACGTACGACTACATCAACCGCGTTGTGCTAACGCTTCCACTTTCGGTCTACGAGGGTACGTGGAGACACTCTCCCCTCTCGTTGCTATGCATCACCATGATCTTGCGTGTGCGTAGGATTTTTTTTGAAATTACTACGTTCCCCGACAGTGGCATCCGAGCCTGGTTTTATGCGTAGATGTCATATGCACGAGTAGAACACAAGTGAGTTGTGGGCGATATAAGTCATACTGCTTACCAGCATGTCATACTTTGGTTCGGCGCTATTGTTGGATGAAGCGCCCCGGACCGGCATTACGCGTACGCTTACGCGAGGCTGGTTCTACCGACGTGCTTTGCACATAGGTGGCTGGCGGGTGTCAGTTTCTCCAACTTTAGTTGAACCGAGTGTGGCTACGCCCGGTCCTTGCGAAGGTTAAAACAACACCAACTTGACAAACTATCGTTGTGGTTTTGATGCGTAGGTAAGAACGGTTCTTGCTAAGCCCGTACCAGCCACATAAAACTTGCAACAACAAAGTAGAGGACGTCTAACTTGTTTTTGCAGGGCATGTTGTGATGTGATATGGTCAAGACATGATGCTAAATTTTATTGTATGAGATGATCATGTTTTGTAACCGAGTTATCGGCAATCGCGCAGAGCCATATGGTTGTCGCTTTATTGTATGCAATGCATCGCTCGTAATGCTTTACTTTATCACTAAGCGGTAGCGATAGTCGAGAAGCATAAGATTGGCGAGACGACAACGATGCTACGATGGAGATCAAGGTGTCGCGCCGGTGATGATGGTGATCATGGATGTGCTTCGGAGATGGAGATCACAACCACAAGATGATGATGGCCATATCATATAACTTATATTGATTGCATGTGATGTTTATCTGTTATGCATCTTATCTTGCTTTGATTAACGGTAGCATTATAAGATGATCTCTCACTAAATTTCAAGATAAAAGTGTTCTCCCTGAGTATGCACCATTGCCAAAGTTCATCGTGCCCAGACACCACGTGATGATCGGGTGTGATAAGCTCTACACCCATCTACAACGGGTGCAAGCCAGTTTTGCACACGCGGAATACTCAGGTTAAACTTGACGAGCCTAGCATATGCAGATATGGCCTCGAAACACTGAGACCGAAAGGTCGAGCGTGAATCATATAGTAGATATGATCAACATAGTGATGTTCACCATTGAAAATTACTCCATTTCACGTGATGATCGGTTATGGTTTAGTTGATTTGGATCACATGATCACTTAGAAGATTAGAGAGATGTCTTTCTAAGTGGGATTTCTTAAGTAATATGATTAATTGAACTTAAATTTATCATGAACTTAGTACTGATAGTATCTTGCTTGTCTATGTTGGTTGTAGATAGATGGCCCGTCTTTGTTGTTCCGTTGAATTTTAATGTTCCTTGAGAAAGCAAAGTTGAAAGATGATGGTAGCAATTACACGGACTGGGTTCGTAACCGAGATTATCCTCATTGCTACGGAAGAATTACGTCCCCGAAGCACCGCTGGGTGCCAGGCTGCTGCAGGAGCAACACCAGATGTTATGAGCGTCTGGCGAGCAAAGTCGATGACTACTCGATAGTTCGATTGTGCCATGCTTTACGGCTTAGAACCGGGACTTCAATTACGTTTTGAACGTCATGGAGCATATGAGATGTTCCAGGAGTTGAAGTTAATATTTCAAGCAAATGCCCGGATTGAGAGATATGAAGTCTCCAATAAGTTCTATAGCTGCAAGATGGAGGAGAATAGTTACATCGGTGAGCATATACTCAAGATGTCTGGGTATAATAATCACTTGATTCAACTGGGAGTTAATCTTCCGGATGATAGCGTCATTGACAGAATTCTCCAATCACTGCCACCAAGCTACAAGAGCTTTGTGATGAACTATAATATGCAAGGGATGGAAAAGACAATTCCCGAAGAAGGAGCATCAAGTGTTGATGGTCAACAAGACCACTAGTTTCAAGAAGAAGGGCAAAGGGAAGAAGAAGGGAAACTTCAAGAAGAACAGCAAGCAAGTTGCTTCTCAGGAGAAGAAACCCAAGTCTGGACCTAAGCCTGAAACTGAGTGCTTCTACTGCAAATAGACTGGTCACTGGAAGTGGAACTGCCCCAAGTATTTGGCGGATAAGAAGGATGGCAAGATGAACAAAGCTATATGTGATATACATGTTATTGATGTGTACCTTACTAGAGCTCGCAGTAGCACCTGGGCATTTGATACTGGTTCTGTTGCTAATATTCGCAACTCGAAACAGGGACTACGGATTAAGCGAACACTGGCCAAGGACGAGGTGACGATGCGCGCGGGAAATGGTTCCAAACTCGATGTGATCGCAGTCGGCACGCTACCTCTACTTCTACCTTCGGTATTAGTTTTAGACCTAAATAATTGTTATTTGGTGCCAGCATTGAGCATGAACATTATATCTGGATCTTGTTTCATGCGAGACGGTTATTCATTTAAATCAGAGAATAATGTTTGTTCTATTTATATGAGTAATATCTTTTATGGTCATGCACCCTTGAAGAGTGGTCTATTTTTGATGAATCTCGATAGTAGTGATACACATATTCATAATGTTGAAACCAAAAGATGCAGAGTTGATAATTATAGTGCAAATTATTTGTGGCACTGCCGTTTGGGTCATATCGGTGTAAAGCGCATGAAGAAACTCCATACTGATGGACTTTTGGAACCACTTGATTATGAATCACTTGGTACTTGCGAACCGTGCCTCATGGGCAAGATGACTAAAACGCCGTTCTCCGGTACAATGGAGAGAGCAACAAATTTGTTGGAGATCATACATACAGATGTATGTGGTCCAATGAATGTTGAGGCTCGTGGCGGATATCGTTATTTTCTCACCTTCACAGATGATTTAAGCAGATATGGGTATATCTACACTACAAAAAAAAGACACATCCGTGACATTTTGGGCCGAACGAATTTTTTTCCTGTCATACATATGACACTTCTATGACGATAATTGTGACAAAACCCGGTATCATCATAGATGTGGTGGCCTCCTACTTCTATGACAAAAAATCATGACAGAAAATGGTCTTTTCGTCCTGGGCGGGCCGGAGATGTAGCTGCATGACATTCTTTGGGCCGTCCATGACGGAAAAAACCGTGGTTGAAGCGAGGGGGAGGAAAATTTCGGGGAGTTGCCGGTTACGATGGGAGGTCGGGGGGCCGAGCGATGCGCGTTCTCTCAGTCGTCTGCAGCGTGTGTGCGGCGTTGGCTCTAATCAACCCGAAAGCGAGGCGTTGGGCTCTAATCGAACCCGGCGATTGCACTGCTTGACTACGCTTCTTCGAACTTGAGCGATTGATCGATGGTCGTTAATCGAACCCGATGGAGTGATTCTTCGCTGCTGCTGTTAATCAAGCCGATCGATTGGATGAACAATGAGCATTGCGGGGGGGGTGGATGAGCGATGGCGGTGCGTTGCCTCGGATGAATAGGACCCGTGGTGTGGAGGGCTGGATGAGCAGTGAGCGGTGGAGGGTGGGCTGTGGAGGGTGGTTGAACAGACCCGTGGTGTGGAGGGCTGGATGAGCGATTGGGCGGTGGAGGGTGCCGTGGAGGGTGGTTGAGCAATGGCCGGTGGAGTAAGCGCGGTGGAGGCTGGATGAGCAGGAGCCCGTGGAGGCCGGAGGAGGTCGACGGTGGAGATGAACAGATCCGTGGAGTCTCATTTTGCGGTCGCCACACCCTCCCGATGAACAGGACCCCGTTTGACCGTAGGAGGTCCGTTTAAATCCGTTTTGCGGTCGCCACACCCTCCCGATCAACAGGACCCGTTTCACCGTGGGAGGTCCGTTTCCTCCATTTTGCGATGCGCCACACCCTCCCGATCAACAGACCCCGTTTCGACCGTAGGAGGTCCGTTTCCTCCGCTTTGCGATCGCCACACCCTCCCGATCAACAGGACCCCGTTCCGAACGTAGGAGGTCCGTTTCCTCCGTTTGCGGTACGCCAGGCCTCGTTTCCATCGCCTATTCCGTCCAAGTCCCCCGATGAACACGACCACGCATTCCGTTCCGACCCAGCCGGTTGGCTCCCCATGAACACGATGACGACGCTGTTTCTTCGTTCCGACCCAGCCATGTACGTATGCGTGAGTAGGCGTTCGAGACCTGCGCTCGTATGTACGTGCGTGGCGTATTTTCTTTCTTGCACCCTCGCGCTGTACGTGCGTGTACATGCTACGTGCGCGCCTATACTACGACACGTCGCGCCGCTCTACATCGACCAAGATATACGCATACGTCGACCGAATGACAACGCTATATGCGCTTCGACCAGGTGGGTCCCGGTATCGAGCACTTCCTTACTGCGAAGATGTAGCTGGTGGGTCCCAGCAGTCGGGGGCGGTTGTTTTGTTTTTTTGCGGACACACTTCCTTGCGTGCGAAGATGTAGCTGGTGGGTCCCAGCAATGTCGAGAAATCGTTTTTTGCCCGGACGCACTTCCTTGCGTCGAAGATGTAGCCGGTGGGTCCCAGCAATCGTGGGGAAACATTTTTTCGCGAAATATCATGGCCCGTCCGGTGGGTCCCGCTGTGAGGTGGAGGAATAATTATTTTGCACGTAATAAGGAGGCACTTCCTTGCTGCGGCAGGACCCAAATGTCACCCTCTCCACGTCAGATCCACGTCCGATGGAAGCCGTTCCTTGACCACATTGACCACGCCACGCCGAGAGCACCAGGCGGTGGACAACGGCGAGGCCTAGGAAGGGACGACGCGAGCCGGGAAGACGCCGCAGATGGATGCCCACGATAGAGGAGTACGAGGGTTCACTGGTTCACTGCGGTGTGAGGTTGCCGTCGCCGCAGAATAACAGGGGGTGTGGGTGAGTAGAGGGATGGCCTGGTGTAGGACCTTGAAGTATGTCTAGAGGGGGGGGTGATTGGACTACTTGACCAATTAAAAACTTAACCTTTTCCCAATTTTATAGTTTTGCAGATTTTAGCTATATTAGGACAAGTCAAGCAATCATCACACAATTCAAGCAAGCATGCAAAGAGTATATAGGCAGCGGAAATTAAAGCATGCAACTTGCAAGAAAGTAATGGGAGGGGTTTGGAGGATTCAAACGCAATTGGAGACACGGATGTTTTTGTCGTGGTTCCGATAGGTGGTGCTATCGTACATCCACGTTGATGGAGACTTCAACCCACGAAGGGTAACGGCTGCGTGAGTCCACGGAGGGCTCCACCCACGAAGGGTCCACGAAGAAGCAACCTTGTCTATCCCACCATGGCCGTCGCCCACGAAGGACTTGCCTCACTAGCGGTAGATCTTCAGAAGTAGGCGATCTCCTTGCCCTTACAAACTCCTTGGTTCAACTCCACAATCTTGTCGGAGGCTCCCAAGTGACACCTAGCCAATCTAGGAGACACCACTCTCCAAGAAGTAACAAATGGTGTGTTGATGATGAACTCCTTGCTCTTGTGCTTCAAATGATAGTCTCTCCAACACTCAACTCTCTCTCATAGGATTTGGATCTGGTGGAAAGTGGGTTTGAGTGGAAAGCAACTTGGGGAAGGCTAGAGATCAAGATTCATATGGTAGGAATGGAATATCTTGGCCTCAACACATGAGTAGGTGGTTCTCTCTCGAAATGGTAAGTTGGAAGTGTAGGTTCGTTCGATGGCTCTCTCCACGAATGAAGAGGAGGTGGAGGGTATATATAGCCTCCACACAAAATCTAATCGTTACACACAATTTACCAAACTCGGTGGGACCGAATCGTTAAACTCGGTCGGACCGATTTAGTAAACCTAGTGACCGTTAGTGATTTTCGTGGATCGACATGCATCTCGGTGAGACCGATATGGTTAGGGTTAGGGCATAACGTAATCTCGGTGAGACCGATTACACAAGCTCGGTGAGACCGATTTTGGTAATTAGCTAAGCAGAGAGTTTGTCAGGTAAACTCGGTGGGACCGATTTGCTCTTTTCGGTGAGACCGAAATGTTACAAAAAGGAAACAGAGAGTTTACATTGCAATCTCGGTGGGACCAATCGCTCACTTCGGTTAGACCGAAACGTTATGAAGGGAAACAAAGAGATTGCAACCCCATCTCGGTGAGACCGAGATCCCTATCGGTAAGACCGATTTGCTTAGGGTTTGTGGCAGTGGCTATGACTTCTGGAATCGGTGGCGCCGGATAGAAAGAATCGGTGTGACCGATTTTGGCTTTAGGTTTAGGTCATTTGTGGATGTGGGAAAGTAGTTGATGGTTTTGGAGCATATCACTAAGCACATGAAGCAAAAGGCTCATTAAGCAACACCTCATCCCTTCTTGATAGTATTGGCTTTTCCTATAGACTCAATGTGATCTTGGATCACTAAAATGTAAAATGAAGAGTCTTGAGCTTTTGAGCTTGAGCCAATCCTTTGTCCTTAGTATTTTGAGGGATCCACTTTCATCATCCATGCCATGCCATTCATTGAGCTTTCCTTAAATAATAGTCTTGGAATAGCATTAGCTCAATGAGCTATATGTTGTTATGAATTACCAAAACCACCTGGGGATAGTTGCACTTTCAATCTCCCCCTTTTTGGTAATTGATGACAACATATAGATCAAAGCTTCGACAAATGATAATAAAATTTAAATAACATCGTCGGTTTGAGAAGTATGTGATAAGCAAGAGCTCCCCCTAAACTTGTGCATAGTTTTAGATTTGCTTTGGACTGCAAATGCACAATGAATTAGGCTTATGGGTTACTCTTCCATGTCACATACATCTTGGTGGAGCGCTCAAAATAATAAACAATGAATACATGCACTCATCACCAATCATAGTGAGTGATCACATAAGATAGATAGGATAATATCAAGCATGCATAAGTGTAGCTTATGATCAAACACATGATCATCAATGTCTCACAAGCATAGTATCTCAACCAAAAGCAAACAAAGATTGAAAAACCACCAAATAAAGCAAGAGAGAACAAAAGCAACACACACTCTCTCTCTCGAAGCCTATGATCTATACATTTTTCTCCCCCTTTGGCAACAAGTTACCAAAAAGTTCATAGAAAATGCATAGTGCTAGATCGACTCTCAGGTGGTGGTGTAGAGATGGCTCCTTGGACGAAGACTTCAGTTGATGTAGATGGAGCTGGAGTTGATGTAGGTGCTGGAGCTGGTGGCACTGAGGCTGTAGCTGGTGCAGACGAAGTTGCTCTTGTGTCAGAAACTGGCACAACTGATGACCTCTGGGCTCTAGGCACTCTGGCAAACACATTGGTGGTAGTCTTGCCCTTCCTCTCCTGCATGTCATCTTGTAGTTCCTCCACTGCAGTCTGAATCTCAGTTACTTTTACATCTAAGTTATAGAACTTTTGTTCTATGATTCTCTCCAGGCTCTCCTGGTTTTGAGTTAGGGTGGCCAATCCCTTCTCAACCCTCAGGGTTGATGCTATCAAGTATCTGAGCTGCTCCTGCTTGTTCTTCAAGAAATACTCAGATGCCTCCTCTTGAGTTGGCATCTTGGCAGCCTTCTCCCTCTTTGCCTTCTCCTTCTTCTCTTGTGCTTGAACTGACGATGGATCATTCTCATTCATGAAAACCTCATTGTCCTCAAAGTCTGGATAAAGTGGAAAGTGTTCCTTATCCAACTGATATTTTCCTGTGCCCATCTTTGAGTTTATCAACTCTTGAATCTGAGGTGCATATCCACAGCTCCTCTTCTGATCTGCTGCAGTCCTCTTGATTGTTTCAATGATCAGGCTCATGACTTTGAACTTTTGTGGCACATCAAACACATGCAACATGTTGATGGCATGCCCTCTGATCATGTTATGGTCACCAGACTTGGGCAACAAAGTGTGCCTCAGAATCCAATTTATAGTTGGCAACCCTGACAGCAGAAAGTGAACTGATCCAAACTTGTGAGTTCCTAATGCCTTGTCTGGAATTTCCTTGTACATGTGAGCCATTGAATTGTGATCCATTTTCTTCTTGGCATAAATGTCCAGATCATCCTCATTCTCCTCTGGGGCATTTATCAGCTTTGCCCACTCCTCAACAGTTGACTGGTACCTTGTACCCTCAGACATCGAAACAATTCTCCCATCTGGGTAAAAATGTGCTGTGGAGTAGAACTGCATGATAAGCTCATCATTCCAATTTGTGAGCTTTTGCCCGACAAAATCTGCAACTCCACAAGCAATAAAGCTGTCTTGCACTCCAGGATAGTGCTCTTCATTCTCCTTCATGTAGGTCCAGTCGACCCACCTCATGTCACAAACTAAGGGCTTCTTGTCCAGCAAAATGGTCTCATAAAAGTCCTGCTGTACCTTTGTATGGAACCTGTAATCAACAGTAGTTCTTCTCCTTGAAGCATATGGATCTGCCATCCTCCATTTCCTCAATCCCGAGTCCTTCCTGATTCTCATGTCCTCAGCCACAGGATGGGCATCATTGTGGTCTGGTATCTTTGGCTTGAGCTTCCTCGTAACTTGTCCTTCTTCATCTTCTTCATCAACCTCGAACCTTTGGGGCCTTGTTCTTCTCGGCAAGAGTGGAATACTCCTGGTATTCCTCTTTGGTCTGAACTTGGCCTTGGGGGCAGCTTTGGGTGCTTCCTTGGGCTTAGATGTTGCAGCCCCGATCTAATAGCATCACCCATAAGCTTTGGTGCCTTTGGTGCTGGTGCAGAGCTCTTCCTCTTCCATCATGGAAGGCTTCCCAATAACTCGCCATGGTCATCTTGACCCTTTCCTTCCTCTTCTTGCTTTCATCACCGGCTCTTTGGGATCAGGATTTCTGGTAGTTGAGTTGATGTTACGGCCTTGGGCATAGGTTGCCTTCTTGCGGGCCTTTTGGTCTTCATGACCCTTTCCTTCTTGAGCACCTCTTTCTTGGAAGTAGCCTCATCTTCCTCGACTTTGTAATCTTCATCCTCTGAATCTGAAGTTCTTTTCCTCCTTTGCCTAGTAGCAGCCTTAGGCAAATTGCTAGGAGTACTTCTGCTCCTTCATCTGAAGTTGAGGGACTAGTGCCCTCACTCAAGTTCATCTGCTCTTCCGACTGTTCGGCTGTCACTTTGATCGGACATCTTGCAAAAAGCTGATTGCTGACCACGTGAAGAGTTATAGATGAGATAGAAAAGATGAGCATCACAAAATGCAGAGGTATTTGCAAAAGAATGACTCAAAAGTTCAGTTTAGTCTTCCACGAAAGCATTTCGGATCCACCGATTTTCAAACTCGGTGATACCAAGCAGTTTTGGAACTGAATCGATGATCTCGGTTGGACCGAGTTTCAGTTTAGTGGTACCGAGACTGCTAGGGTTTCACTGAATCCTCAAATCGGTTGCACCGATTAGTAATTCTCGGTCAGACCGAGAGTCACTAGTGCAATGGCATAAGCCAAATAGGTGAGACCGAGTTTTTCAACTCGGTGGGTCCGAGATGGTTTCGTGAAACCTAAACCTAAAATTTGAATCACATCTAATCTATGAACTACTTTGGCTGGATAGAAGAGTTGCAATCGTGGCAAGATTCAATATGAAAACAATGTACCGGAATCGGGCGTGGAAGCACAAAGTTTAAGTCCATACCCTAACTTGGCGGTGGACTTGCTGGCGGCAGCGGTGGGGACGAAATCCGTTGATGGCGGGCGAAGACCAGCGACAAGAGGTCTGCTGGCGACGAGGAGACGATCCGGAGACCATGATGGCAGAGCGAGCTGTTGCGCAGGCGAAGGGTTTCGGAGAAATTTCCAAAATTTTGCCCGTGTCTATATATAGCCCGACCCTATCGGTGTGACCGAGTGGAACAACTCGGTGGCACCGAGATGCATAACTGTGTTCGATTCTGACAAATCGGTGAGACCGAAAAGTTCAAATCGGTTGCACCGAGATTAAAAATCAGATCAACTTGATGATCTCGGTAGGACCGAAATGGAAGGATCGGTCGGACCGAGAATCACTAAGAGGTTTTGGAAGTTTAAGTCTATGACTGAATCGGGGACTCAAAGTGCTCCTCACACGAGTGGTTCGAATCGACTTGATCAAATTTTGTGATGTAGCATGAATAGAGTTTGAGACGATAAAAGCATAGATAGCTAAAGAAGGTTCTTAGGCATTCTTGTCCATCCACTTGGCACAAAGAAAAGAAACCAAACAAACAAAACAACAAGTGGATGTCCTTGAATGAGTAAAATATGCACCAACATGCTCACACAATAAGATGGCAATTAAAATATGTGACAAAGCATGCACAACCAATATTATTATCTATCAAGCAATTGGCGATGACTAGGTTATCTATATATGAGTATATTGACTTAGGAGTCAAATGATAACATTTGATCATAGGTCATACTCATCGTTTAAGCTCAAGTGGGGTTACCACTTTTACATAATGCATTAATGTGTTCACACCATTAGAGTTGCTTTGACTCAATTCTTAGAGTTAAGCTCCCCCTAGATGTGAGATCCCCCTTTAGAGGGATGAACTAACCTTGGGTTTTGTCGATGATGACTTCATGTAGGTGTTGAAGATGTAGATGCTTAATGTTGATGTAGATCATTTGGAGCAATCCTTTGGAGTGAGTTGCACTTTCAACTTGCCTACATGGGTTAGTCCCACAAGGAACAAACAAGAATATCCATAGACATAGAGTGATGCACACACAAGATGATGTCCATGAAAACATTAGGTTACCTTGTCCCTTGCCTTACCAACATGAGGGTTTGTGACTCCTTGAACTAGTGCAAGATGTGAAAGTTGATTGCACTTGTTCTTGCCAAAATGATATGAGTGAAGAATGTTGGCGGAGTCACCCTCAAGAACTCTCTAGTTCTTCTTCTTCGGGATCCACATCATCTTGATGGGAATCCTTGGAGTTGTAGTTGTACTTGATGAAGTAGAACTTGGCGTAGTCTTGGGGACCCACTCGAGCGAGGCTTTAGGTGCTTCTTCAAATGCATCAATCTCTTCTTGAAGCTTGTCCTTGCCTTTTTCTTGTGGTCTTGTGGTGGAAGATCATCTTGAGCTTGTGTCCCCTTGAAGGAAGTAGGATCATACTTCTCTTGTTGAGGAACAAACTTTGTCTTGGGGTATTGATCTTCTTCCCACTCAACTCCATTGGCGTTGAACTTTCGTTCAAAACCAACACCTTGATTCTTCCGGTGCCTTCCTTGCTTGCGTACAATTTCCTCGAATTGCTTACTCCCGGAAGGCTCTTGTAAACACCTTTCTCTATAATTCCCTTCAATAAACTATTTTCTTGCTCAAGTGTAACTTGGCTAAGAGAATCATTAGTGGAATCAAGAGAACTACTAGAAGCAACAACATTGGATTTGACATTATTATTGTTACTACTAGAGGAAGTATCTTTCTTGTACTTGTTACTAGACTTGACTTGAGGCATGTAAGTAGATAAGAGCAAACGCTTGGCAATGTAAGAAGAACTTTTCTTGCGGAGATCATCATTGATTGCCTTTAAGAACTCATGCTCTTGCTGAAGATTGAGCTTTTCAAAGCGTAACTTCTCATGAGCCCTTAAAAGTTCTCGATGATCTTCGAAGATAGTTTCATGAGCCAACTTAAGAGTGTTTAGTTCTTTAGTTAGAAGCTCAATTTTCTCCTTATCATTGTCATTCGTTTTATTAGCATGATTAATTGACGTTTCATCATTGTATTCATCACTAGAGTTGTCAACAAGTAAATCATCATCCACAAGCAAGTCATCTTCATCACTATTAAAATCAACATACTTGGGATGTGTTACCTTTGGACCTTTGGCCATGAAGCATCTTCCAATTCCTTCATTTGGTGAATCAAATATGTCGTAGGAGTTGGTTGACACAAGTGCTAGACCGGCAACACCTTCATCTTGAGTATATTCGGAGTCGGAGTGATAGCTTCTCTCAGAGTGATGGTCGGAGTCGGAACCGGAAACCCATTCACCAACATGAGCTTGATGTCTTCATTTTGTGTAGCTCCTTGATGACTTGTCCTTCGTTTCCGAATCCTTGCTTCTCCGTGAGGGTCTTCATTCATAACGATCATCTCTACTCCTCCTCTCTCTTGGTGGTGATTCTTCTCTTTTGCTTCTTCTTTTTGGAGAATCTTCTCTTCTTTTGTAGGGTGCCGTACACTCATTGGAGTAGTGTCCGGGTCTCCCACAATTGTAGCAATTGCACTCTCGACTAGAAGATCTCTTGTCATTGTAAGACCTTGACTTGGAGCTTCTTTCTTTGCTTCTACTTTTGTAGAATTTGTTGAAGTTCTTCACCATTAAGCTCAATTCTTCATTGAAGGTTGGTTTCTCACTTGATGATGTGGGGGCTTCACTTGAGGCTTTGTAAGCACCACTTGACTTCTTGTGAAGTTCCTCCTTGTCCTTGAGTGACATCTCATGAGCAACAATCCTTCCAATGACTTCCGTTGGCTTGAGATCTTTGTAGTTTGGCATCATTTGGATCAATGTGAACACGGTATCATACTTTCCATCCAATGCTCTTAGGATCTTCTTGATGATGAATTTGTCGGTCATCTCTTCACTCCCTAAGCCGGCAATCTCATTTGTGATAAGAGCAAGCCTAGAGTACATTTCGGCGACACCTTCACCATCCTTCATTTTGAACTTGTCAAGCTGACTTTGGAGCACATCCAACTTGGATTCCTTGACGGACTCAGTACCTTCGTGCATATCAATCAAAGTATCCCAAATTTCCTTTGCATTCTAAAGACGGTTGATTTTGTTGAATTCTTCGAGGCACAATCCGTTGAAGATGATGTCACATGCTTGAGCATTGTATTGTAGCATCTTCAATTCTTCCGCATTAGCTTCACGGTTCGGTTCTCTCCCATCGAATAATTCACCTTGAAAGCCAATACAAATAATTGCCCAAACGGCGGGGTTATGTCCAAGAATATGCATTTTCATCTTATGCTTCCAACTAGCAAAATTAGTACCATCAAAGTAAGGACCTCTACGGTGATAATTTCCCTCGCTAGACGCCATACTCTCCTAGGTTGTGAAACCAAGGCTATGACCACCAAAAGCTATGGAAATCAAAGCAAATGGAGACCAAAGCTCTGATACCACTTGTAAGACCTTGAAGTATGTCTAGAGGGGGGGGGGGGTGTGAAGGAAATATGCCCTAGAGGCAATAATAAAGTTATTATTTATTTCCTTATATCATGATAAATGTTTATTATTCATGCTAGAATTGTATTAACCGGAAACATAATACATGTGTGAATACATAGACAAACAGAGTGTCACTAGTATGCCTCTACTTGACTAGCTCGTTAATCGAAGATGGTTATGTTTCCTAACCATAGACATGAGTTGTCATTTGATTAACGGGATCACATCATTAGGAGAATGATCTGATTGACATGACCCATTCCGTTGGCCTAGCACTTGATCGTTTAGTATGTTGCTATTGCTTTCTTCATGACTTATACATGTTCCTGTAACTATGAGATTATGCAACTCCGTTTACGGAGGAACACTTTGGTACTACCAAGCGTCACAACGTAATCGGGTGATTATAAAGGAGTACTACAGGTGTCTCCAAAGGTACATGTTGGGTTGGCGTATTTGAGATTAGGTTTTGTCACTCCGATTGTCGGAGAGGTATCTCTGGGCCTTCTCGGTAATACTCATCACCTAAGCCTTGCAAGCATTGTAACTAATGAGTTAGTTATGAGATGATGTATTACGGAACGAGTAAAGAGACTTGCCGGTAACGAGATTGACTTAGGTATTGGATACCGACGATAGAGTCTCGGGAAAGTAACATACCGATAACAAAGGGAACAAAGTATGTTGTTATGCGGTTTGACCGATAAAAGATCTTCGTAGAATATGTAGGAGCCAATATGGGCATCCAGGTCCCGCTATTTGTTATTGACCGAGAATAGTTCTAGGTCATGTCTACATAGTTCTCGAACCCGTAGGGTCCGCGCAAGGTTTCGATGATGCTTATATTATGAGTTTATGAGTTTTGATGTACCGAAGGAGTTCGAGTCCCGGATGAGATCGGGGACATGACGAGGAGTCTCGAAATGGTCGAGACGTAAAGATCGATATATTGGACGACTATATTCGAGTTCGGAAAGGTTCGAATGATTGGTATTTTTCGAGTACCGAGAGTTACGGGAATTCGCCGGGAGAAGTATTGGGCCTTATTGGGCCCTGCGGAAAAGAGAGGGGCTGCCTAGGGCAGGCCGCGCCCCAAGGCCTAGTCCGGGTGGACTAGGGGAGGGCGCACCTTCTTCCCTCCCTTCCTTCTCTCTCCTACTCCTACTAGGAAAGGAGGAGTCCTACTCCCGGTGGGAGTAGGACTCCCCCCTGCGCGCCTCCTCCTTGGCCGGCCACCTCCTCCTTGCTCCTTTATATACGGGGCAGGGGGCACCCCATGACACACAAGTTGATCTACGGATCGTTCCTTAGCCGTGTCGGTGCCCCTCCACCATATTCCACTTGGTCATATCGTCATGGAGCTTAGGCGAAGCCTGCGCGGAGAAGTCATATCGTCGCGAGCTTAGGCGAAGCCCTGCGTCGGTGGAGCATCATCATCGTCCTGCACGCCGTCGTCTTGTGGAACTCATCCCGACACTTTGCTGGATCGAGTCCGGGATCGTCATCGAGCTGAGCGTGTGCAGAACTTCGGAGGTGCCGTCGTTCGGTGCTTGGATCGGTCGGATCGTGAAGGCGTCGACTACATCAACAGCGTTGTTATAAAGCTTCCGCTTTCGGTCTCACGAGTGCGTGGGTGGACGACACTCTCCTCTCGTTGCTATGCCATCACCATGGTCTTGCGTGTGCGTAGGAATTTTTTGAAATTACTACGTTCCCAACAATGGTATCGAGCCTGGTTTTATGCGTTGATGTCATATGCACGAGTAGAACACAAGTGAGTTGTGGGCGATATAAGTCATCTGCTTACCAGCATGTCATACTTTGGTTCGCGGTATTGTGAGATGAAGCGGCCCGGACCGACATTACGCGTCGCTTACGCGAGACTGGTTTCACCGCTTGAGCACTAGTTACTTAAAGGTGACCGGCGGGTGTCGGTTTCTCTCACTTTAGTTGAACTGAGTGTGGCTACGCCCGGTCCTTGCGAAGGTTAAAACAGCACCAACTTGACAAACTATCGTTGTGGTTTTGATGCGTAGGTAAGAACGGTTCTTGCTCAGCCCGTAGCAGCCACGTAAAACTTGCAACAACAAAGTAGAGGACGTCTAACTTGTTTTTGCAGGGCATGTTGTGATGTGATGTGGTCAAGGCGTGATGCTATATTTTATTGTATGAGATGATCATGTTTTGTAACCGAGTTATCGGCAATCGGCAGGAGCCATATGGTTGTCGCTTTATTGTATGAAATGCAAAAGCCATGTAATTGCTTTACTTTATCACTAAGCGATGGCGATAGTCGTAGAAGCAATAGTTGGCGAGGCGACAACGATGCTACGATGGAGATCAAGGTGTCGCGCCGGTGGCGATGGTGATCATGACGGTGCTTCGAGATGGAGATCACAAGCACAAGATGATGATGACCATATCATATCACTTATATTGATTGCATGTGATGTTTATCCTTTATGCATCTTATCTTGCTTTGATTGACGGTAGCATTATAAGATGATCTCTCACTAAAATTATCAAGAAGTGTTCTCCTGAGTATGCACCGTTGCTAAAGTTCATAGTACCCAGAGACCACGTGATGATCGGGTGTGATAAGTTCTCGTCCATCTACAACGGGTGCAAGCCAGTTTTGCACACACGAATACTCGAAGTTAAACTTGACGAGCCTAGCATATGCAGATATGGCCTCGAACACGGAGACCGAAGGTCGGCGTGAATCATATAGTAGATATGATCAACATAGTGATGTTCACCATTGAAAACTACTCCATCTCACGTGATGATCGGTTATGGTTTAGTTGATTTTGGATCACGTGATCACTTAGATGACTAGAGAGATGTCTGCTAAGTGGGAGTTCTTAAGTAATATGATTAATTGAACTTAAATTTATCATGAACTTAGTCCTGGTAGTATTTTGCAAATTATGTTGTAGATCAATAGCTCGCGTTGTTGCTTCATATGTTTGTTTTGATATGTTCCTAGAAAATTGTGTTGAAAGATGTTAGTAGCAATGATGCGGATTGGATCCGTGATCGAGGTTTATCCTCATTGCTGCACGTAAGAATTATGTCCTTGATGCACGCTAGGTGATGGACCTATTGCAGGAGCGGATCTGAGGGCGTTATGAGCGTTTGGCTAGCTCAATATGATGACTACTTGATAGTTTAGTGCACCATGCTTAACGGCTTAGCATCGGGACTTCAAAGATGTTTTGAGCGTCATGGACCATATGAGATGTTCCAGGAGTTGAAGTTAATATTTCAAGCAAATACCGAGTTGAGAGATATGAAGTCTCCAACAAGTTCTATAGCTAAAAGATGGAGGAGAATCGCTCAACTAGTGAGCATGTGCTCAGATTATGCAGGTACTTCAATCGCTTGAATCAAGTGGGAGTTAATCTTCCGATAAGATAGTGATTGACAGAATTCTCTAGTCACCATCACTAAGTTACTAGAACTTCGTGATGAACTATAGTATGCAAGGGATAGCGAAAACGATTCCCGAGCTCTTCATGATGTTGAAATCGTGAAGGTAGAAATCAAGAAAGAGCATCAAGTGTTGATGATTGACAAGACCACTAGTCTCAAGGAAAAGGGCAAAGGGAAGAAGGGAACTTCAAGAAGAACGGCAAGCAAGTTGCTGCTCGGTGAAGAAGCCCAAGTCTGGATCTAAGCACGAGACTAAGTGCTTTTGCTACAATGGAACTGGTCCTTTGAAGCGGAACTACCCCAAGTATTTGGCGGATAAGAAGGATGGCAAAGAGAACAAAGGTATATTTGATATACAAATTATTGATGTGTATTTTACTAGTGTTAAGTAGCAACCCCTCGGTATTTGATACTTGGTTCGTTGCTAAGAGTAGTAACTCAAACAGGAGTTGCAGAATGAGCAGAGACTAGTTGAAGGGAAGTGACGATGAGTGTTGGAAGTAGTTCCAAGATTGATATGATCATCATCGCACACTCCCTATACTTTCGGGATTAGTGTTAAACCTAAATAAATGTTATTTAGTGTTTGCGTTGAGCATGAATATGATTTGATCATGTTTATTGCAAAGCGGTTATTCATTTAAAGTCAAAGAATAATTGTTGTTCTGCTTAAATGAATAAAACCTTCGATGGTCATACACCCAATGAAAATAGTTTATTGGATCTCGATCGTAGTGATACGCATATTCATAATATTGATGCCAAAAGATGCAAAGTTAATAATGATAGTGCAACTTATTTGTGGCACTTGCCGTTTGGGTCATATCGGTATAAAGCGCATGAAGAAACTCCATAAGGATGGATTTTGGAATCACTTGGTTATGAATCATTTGATGCTTACGAACCGTGCCTTTTGGGCAAGATGACTAAAACTCCGTTCTCGGAACAATGGAACAAGCTCTTGACTTGTTGGAAATAACACATATATACCGATGTATGCGATCCAATGAGTGTTGATGCTCGTGGCAAGTATCGTTATTTTCGACCTTCACAAGATGATTTGAGTAGATATGGGTATATCTACTTGATGAAACATAAGTCTGAAATAGTTGAAAAGTTCAAAGAATTTCAGAGTGAAGTGGAAAATCATCGCAACAAGAAAATAAAGTTTCTGCGATCTGATCGTTGAGATGAATATTTGAGTTACGAGTTTGGTCTTCAATGAAAACAATGTGGAATAGTTTCACAGTTCACGCCACCTGGAACACCACAATGTAATAGTGTGTCCAAACGTCGTAATCGTACTTTAGTAGATATGGTGCGATCTATGATGTCTCTTATCGGTTTACCACTATCGTTTTGGGGTTATGCATTAGAGACAGCTGTATTCACGTTTAATAGGGCATCATCTAAATCCGTTGAGACGACACCGTATGAACTATGGTTTAACAGTAAACCTAAGCTGTCATTTCTTAAAAGTTTGGAGTTGTGATGCTTATGTGAAAAAGTTTTCACCTGATAAGCTCGAACCCAAATCGGAGAAGTGCGTCTTCATAGAATACCCAAAGGTAACTATTGGGTACACCTTCTATCACAGATCCGAAGGCAAGTTTTTCGTTGCTAAGATGGATCCTTTCTAGAGAAGAAGTTTCTCTCGAAAGAAGTGAGTGGGAGGAAGGTAGAACTTGATGAGGTAATTGTACCTTCTCCCTTATTGGAAAGTAGTTCATCACGAAATCAGTTCGATGATTCCTACACCAATTAGTGAGGAAGTTAATGATGATGATCATGAAACTTCAGATCAAGTTGCTACCAAACCTCGTGGGTCTTCGAGTAAGATCCGCACCAGAGTGGTACGGTAATCATGTTCTAGAAGTCATGTTACTAGACCATGATGAACCTACGAGCTATGAGGAAGCGATGATGAGCCCAGATTCATGAAATGGCTTGAGGCCATAAAATCTGAGATAGGATCCATATATAAGAACAAAGTGGGGACTTTGGTTGACCTGCTCGATGATCAGCAAGTCAAGTTAAATAAATGGATCTTCAAGAGGAAGACGAACGCTGATAGTAGTGTTACTATCTACAAAGCTCGACTTGTCGCAAAAGGTTTTCGACAAGTTCAAGGTGTTGACTGCAATGAGAGTTTCTCACTCGTATCTATGCTTAAATCTCTCCGAATCATGTTAGCAATTGCCGCATTTTATGAAATCTGGCAAATGGATAAACAAAACTGCATTCCTTAATGGATTTATTAAAGAAGAGTTGTATATGATGCAACCAGAAGGTTATGTAAATCCTAAAGGAGCTAACAAAATGTGAAAGCTCCAGCAATCCATCAATGGACTGGTGCAAGCATCTCGGAGTTGGAATATACGCTTTGATGTGTTGATCAAAGCATATGGTTTTACACAGACTTTTGGGAAGGCCTGTATTTACAAGAAAGTGAGTGGGAGCACTACAGCCTTACTGATAAGTATATGTGAATGACATATTGTTGATCGGAAATAATGTAGAATTATTCTGCAAAGCATAAAGGAGTGTTTGAAAGGAGTATTTTCAAAGAAAGACCTCGGTGAAGCTGCTTACATATTGAGCATCAAGATCTATAGAGATAGATCAAGACGCTTGATAAGTTTTTCAATGAATACATACCTTGACAAGATTTTGAAGTAGTTCAAAATGGAACAGTCAAAGAAAGAGTTCTTGCCTGTGTTGCAAGGTGTGAGATTGAGTAAGACTCAAAACCCGACCACGGCAGAAGATAGAAAGAGAATGAAAGTCATTCCCTATGCATCAGCCATAGGTTCTATAAAGTATGTCATCTTTGTGTACTGATCTATTGCATACCCTACCACTAAGTTGGCAAGGAGTGCAATAGTGATCTAGGAGTAGATCAATGGACAGCGGTCAAAATTATCCTTAGTAGAATAAGGATATGTTTCTCGATTATGGAAGTGAAAAAAAGGGTTAAATAAGTAAAGGTTACGTCGATGCAAGTTTTAACACTAATCTAGATGACTCGAGTCTCAATCTGGATACATATTTAAAGTGGGAGCAATTAGCTAGAGTAGCTCCGCAAGAGCATTGTAGACATAGAAATTTGCAAAATACTTACGGCTCACGAATATGCCAGACCCGTTGACTAAGATTATCTCACAAGCAAAACATGATCACACCTTAGTACTCTTTGGGTGTTAATCACATAGCGATGTGAACTAGATTATGACTCTAGTAAACCCTTTGGGTGTTGGTCACATGTCGATGTGAACTATGGGTGTAAACCACATATAGATGTGAACTATTGATGTTAAATCACATGGCGATGTGAACTAGATTATTGACTCTAGTGCAAGTGGGAGATGAAGGAAATATGCCCTAGAGGCAATAATAAAGTTATTATTTATTTCCTTATATCATGATAAATGTTTATTATTCATGCTAGAATTGTATTAACCGAAACATAATACATGTGTGAATACATAGACAAACAGTGTCACTAGTATGCCTCTACTTGACTACCTCGTTAATCGAAGATGGTTATGTTTCCTAACCATAGACATGAGTTGTCATTTGATTAACGGGATCACATCATTAGGAGAATGATCTGATTGACATGACCCATTCCGTTGGCCTAGCACTTGATCGTTTAGTATGTTGCTATTGCTTTCTTCATGACTTATACATGTTCCTGTAACTATGAGATTATGCAACTCCGTTTACGGAGGAACACTTTGGTACTACCAAGCGTCACAACGTAATCGGGTGATTATAAAGGAGTACTACAGGTGTCTCCAAAGGTACATGTTGGGTTGGCGTATTTGAGATTAGGTTTTGTCACTCCGATTGTCGGAGAGGTATCTCTGGGCCTTCTCGGTAATACTCATCACCTAAGCCTTGCAAGCATTGTAACTAATGAGTTAGTTATGAGATGATGTATTACGGAACGAGTAAAGAGACTTGCCGGTAACGAGATTGAACTAGGTATTGGATACCGACGATAGAGTCTCGGGAAAGTAACATACCGATGACAAAGGGAACAAAGTATGTTGTTATGCGGTTTGACCGATAAAGATCTTCAGAGAATATGTAGGAGCCAATATGGGCATCCAGGTCCGCTATTTGTTATTGACCGAGAATAGTTCTAGGTCATGTCTACATAGTTCTCGAACCCGTAGGGTCCGCACGCAACAAGGTTTCGATGCGATGTTATATTATGAGTTTATGAGTTTTGATGTACTTAAGGAGTTCGGAGTCCCGGATGAGATCGGGGACATGACGAGGAGTCTCGAAATGGTCGAGGCGTAAAGATCGATATATTGGACGACTATATTCGAGTTGGAAAGGTTCGAATGATTCGGGTATTTTTCGGAGTACCGGAGAGTTACGGGAATTCGCCGGGGAGAAGTATTGGGCCTTATTGGGCCCTGCGGGAAAGAGAGAGGGGCTGCCTAGGGCAGGCCGCGCGCCCCCCCAAGGCCTAGTCCGAATTGGACTAGGGGGAGGGGCCGCACCCCTTCTTCCCTTCCCCTTCCTTCTCTCCTACTCCTACTAGGAAAGGAGGAGTCCTACTCCCGGTGGGAGTAGGACTCCCCCCTTGGTGCGCCTCCTCCCTTGGCCGGCCACCTCCTCCTTGCTCCTTTATATACGGGGGCAGGGGGGCACCCCATGACACACAAGTTGATCTACGGATCGTTCCTTAGCCGTGTGCGGTGCCCCCCTCCACCATATTCCACTTCGGTCATATCGTCATGGAGCTTAAGCGAAGCCTCTGCGCCGAGAAGTCATATCGTCATGGAGCTTAGGCGAAGCCCTGCGTCGGTGGAGCATCATCATCGTCACCACGCCGTCGTCTTGTGGAACTCATCCCGACACTTTGCTGGATCGGTCCGGGATCGTCATCGAGCTGAGCGTGTGCGTAACTTCGGAGGTGCCGTCGTTCGGTGCTTGGATCGGTCGGATCGTGAAGACGTCGACTACATCAACAGCGTTGTTATAACGCTTCGCTTTCGGTCTCACGAGTGCGTGGACGGACACTCTCCCCTCTCGTTGCTATGCCATCACCATGGTCTTGCGTGTGCGTAGGAAATTTTTTGAAATTACTACGTTCCCAACAGGGTGATTAGACTACTTGACCAATTAAAAATTTAACCTTTTCCCAATTTTATAGTTTTGCAGATTTTAGCTATATTAGGACAAGTCAAGCAATCATCACACAATTCAAGCAAGCATGCAAAGAGTATATAGGCAGCGGAAATTAAAGCATGCAACTTGCAAGAAAGTAATGGGAGGGGTTTGGAGGATTCAAACGCAATTGGAGACACGGATGTTTTTGTCGTGGTTCCGATAGGTGGTGCTATCGTACATCCACGTTGATGGAGACATCAACCCACGAAGGGTAACGGCTGTGCAAGTCCACGGAGGGCTCCACCCACGAAGGGTCCACGAAGAAGCAACCTTGTCTATCCCACCATGGCCGTCGCCCACGAAGGACTTGCCTCACTAGCGGTAGATCTTCACGAAGTAGGCGATCTCCTTGCCCTTACAAACTCCTTGGTTCAACTCCACAATCTTGTCGGAGGCTCCCAAGTGACACCTAGCCAATCTAGGAGACACCACTCTCCAAGAAGTAACAAATGGTGTGTTGATGATGAACTCCTTGCTCTTGTGCTTCAAATGATAGTCTCCCCAACACTCAACTCTCTCTCATAGGATTTGGATCTGGTGGAAAGAGGGTTTGAGTGGAAAGAAACTTGGGAATGCTAGAGATCAAGATTCATATGGTAGGAATGGAATATCTTGGCCTCAACACATGAGTAGGTGGTTCTCTCTCGAAATGGTAAGTTGGAAGTGTAGGTTCGTTTACGATGGCTCTCTCCACGAATGAAGAGGAGGCGGAGGGTATATATAGCCTCCACACAAAATCTAACCGTTACACACAATTTACCAAACTTGGTGGGACCGAATCGTTAAACTCGGTCGGACCAATTCAAGAAACCTAGTGACCGTTAGTGATTTTGATGGGATGACATGCATCTCGGTAAGACCGATATGGTTAGGGTTAGGGCATAACGTAATCTCGGTGAGACTGATTACACAAACTCGGTGAGACCGATTTTGGTAATTAGCTAACTAGAGAGTTGGTCAGGTAAACTCGGTGGGACCGATTTGCTCTTTTCGGTGAGACCAAAATGTTACAAAAAGGAAACAGAGAGTTTACATTGCAATCTCGGTGGGACCGATCGCTCACTTCGGTTAGACCGAAACATTACGAAGGGAAACAGAGAGATTGCAACCCCGTCTCGGTGAGACCGAGATCCCTATCGGTAAGACCGATTTGCTTAGGGTTTGTGGCAGTGGCTATGACTTCTGGAATCGGTGGCGCCGGATAGAAAGAATCGGTGTGACCGATTTTGGCTTTAGGTTTAGGTCATTTGTGGATGTGGGAAAGTAGTTGAGGGTTTTGGAGCATATCACTAAGCACATGAAGCAAAAGGCTCATTAAGCAACACCTCATCCCTTCTTGATAGTATTGGCTTTTCCTATAGACTCAATGTGATCTTGGATCACTAAAATGTAAAATGAAGAGTCTTGAGCTTTTAAGCTTGAGCCAATCCTTTGTCCTTAGTATTTTGAGGGATCCACTTTCATCATCCATGCCATGCCATTCATTGAGCTTTCCTGAAATAATAGTCTTGGAATAGCATTAGCTCAATGAGCTATATGTTGTTATGAATTACAAAAACCACCTAGGGATAGTTGCACTTTCACCTGGCCAGTGGTGGGAGTAGTAGGGGGCGGTGAGGCCTCTGCTGCATCGCAGACGACCACAGGAGGCAGGAGCACGAGGCACGACCGGCGCTGGTTTGGGCGGCTGGAGCAAGAAGACCAGAGGTTGAAGAAGCACTACGGTCGTTGGATGGACATGGTACAGTCCTTTGGAGCTAGAATCGTGCATATTGACTAAGTTGACAAAGCCCTCCGTCCCGTCAACTTAGTAGGCCCACAAGTCAGCCTGCCACTATCTTTGGGTCCCAGCTAACGGGGGAGTATTCATTTTTTGTGCGTAATAAGGAGGCACTTCCTTGCTGCGAAGATATAGTTGGTGGGTCCGAGTTGTCAGCGGGCGGTAACGTTTTTTCGCGAAATCTGAGGCCCTTCGGTGGGTCTCGATGTCGTGGAGGAATCATTATTTTGCGCGTAATAAGGAGGCATTTCCTTGCGTGCGGCCGTGGACCCAACTGTCGGCCTCTCACGTCATACCGCTTCGGATGCATGTCGGTTGTTGACCACGTTGACCAGGCCGCTACCGAGAGCACCAGAGGCGATGGACGACGGCGAGGCCTAGGAAGGGACAACATGGAGGCAGGAAGACTCGGCAGTTGTTTCCCGCGGAGGGGAGTCTGATGTCTGAGGGTTTACTGGTTCGTCTGCCGACGCCGGAGAATAATATCAGGTGTGGGTGAGTAGAGGGATGGCTAGGCTAGCGATGGGAGTATGGTGGGGCGGTGAGGGCTGCGCGGCAGCACAACCGGCCACGGGGAGGAGGGAGCAGGCAGTCTCGCCGGCGCTTGTTTGAGCGGCTGGAGCAGGAAGAGCAGAGATTGAAGAAGCACGACGGCCGTTGGATGGACATCGTACGGTCACTGGAGCTAGAATCGTTCATATTGACTAAGTTGACAAAGCCCTCCGTCCCCGTCAACTTAGTATGCCCACAAGTCAGCCTCCCACCATGGTGGGTCCCAGCTAGCAGGGGGAGTATTCATTTTTACATGCGTAATAAGGAGACACTTCCGTGGGTCCGAGCCGACATGGGGGCGTTTTTCACGAAATACGGTGGTCCATCCGGTGGGTCCCAGCAGTCAGGGGCAAACGTTTTTTTTCGCGAAATACAGTGGCCCGTCTGGTGGGTCCCAGCAGTCAGGGGGTAAACGTTTTTTCCGTGAAATACTGGTGGCCCGTCCGATGGGTCCCTGCTGCCAGGTGGAGGAATAATTATTTTGCGCGTAATAAGGATGCACTTCCTTGCGGCTGCCATGGACCCAGCTGTCAGCCTCTCCACGTACAGTACTCTTCCGATGGAAGTCGGTCGTTGACCACGCCACGCCGAGAGCACCACGGCGGTGGACAACGGCGAGGCCTAGGAAGGGGACGACGCGGAGCCGGGGAAGACGCGGCAGTGGATGCCCACGTGGAGAGGAGCACGAGGTTCACCGGTTCGGCTGCGGTGTGAGGCCGACGCCGCCGAGAATAACGAAGGAGGGGTGAGTGGAGGATGGCCTGGCCAGCGGTGGGAGTAGTATGGGGACGGTGAGGCCTCATGGGCAAAGACAGCCGCCACGGAGGCAGGAGCATGCGGCACGACCGGCGCTGCTTTGGGCGGCTGGGGTAAGAAGACCAGAGGTTGAAGAAGCACTACGGCCGTTGGATGGACATCGTTGACCATGCCGCGCCGAGAGCACCAGGGCGGTGGACGACGGCGAGTCTTACGGAGGGAACGACACGGAGCCGGGGAAGACATGGCAGTGGCTGCCCACGCGGTGGAGAGTATGAGGGTTGACTGGTTCGGCTGCCGTCGCCGGAAAATAACAAGAGGTGTAGGTGAGTAGAGGGATAGACAGGCCAGGGATGCGAGTATGATGGAGCCGTGAAGCCTGCCCGGCAGCACTGCCGGCCATGGGAGGCGGGAGCAGGCGGTTCCGACGGTGGAGGTTTGGGCGGCTGGGGCAGGAAGATCAGAGACTGAAGAAGCACGATTGTCGTTAGATTGACATCTAACGGTCTGACGCTGGTAGAGTCGATTGTTGACTAAGTTTCTTTTTTGCGAAACCTTATGTACGCATGAACTTGATAGGCCCACAAGTCAGCCTCCAAATCTGTGGCAGACAACATAAAGCCCATTTGCTATTTTTTATAATTTGCAGCCCATTTGCTAATTCTTAAGTAATTTATTACATCCCATTTTCTGCCCAGGACCACGGTCAAAAAGTTCAACCTTATTTTGCATATTTTGGTGGAGTCCGAACTGTTGTAATCCCGAAATGATAAACATTTTTCTAAGAACTTATTGATTTGCCAAAAAAATCATTTTGTTTTTGTGATCAAATAAGACGTGGGACAATTGAGTTGGTTTAAGGAAAACCAAAGGTAAAAAATCAGCTGGGTGGGAAAAACAGCAAAAATAAGGATGTAAATATGAAAAGGAATTTCATGTGTTTTCAATATAATGATACGTGTATATGAACTAATAAAACTATAGGTAGATATTAGAAAATGGATGTAGGACATGCGTTTCAAGAGGAAAATAGAACTGGACTGTGTGTTTGATTCAAGAAAAAGAACTGCTCATGGATGTTGTAAGACAAAATATAACTAATTTGGCGGGCCAGAGGCGATAGATACCTGCTGGATCTTTGTGCCCGTTGTCATCATGGGCTGGGCCTGTTAAAAACAAAACCAACCCAGGCAGTCTGCAGCCCAGTTGAAACTTGCTCGACCTGAAAAAACAATATCGTGCTCAATAAGCGAGAGAATTCTGCAAGTACAGGTGATAAACGGGATCCAACACGGATATTGTTTTTATCGTAATAATAAGTGCATGCACTTGTTTGAAAAAATTGGAGAACTGAATTGACGGCGGGTGCTTATGCTACCCATCAAATAAAAATCAGGTGCCTGAAAATTCGTTTCGAAACAAATGATTCATCTTTATATCCATGCCGACCCTCGGCATGATGGTTGGAAGCAAATGCAAGTTCATACCAAAAGATCGTTAACAACAATACCAACTTGCGGACGACAAGGTAGTACAACTACCAATACCTAACTAACTTATAATCTTTTTACTACTGGCCCTAGTGTTCGTCTGGTAGAAAATCTTGCAGAGGACCAGTTCCCGCTCCTTCTCTTGCTCCAGGTCCCCGAGGTGGTACTGGTGCATCACCCAGTTTGTCCTCTGCTGGTCGAAGTTCTTGTTGGTGTGCAGCACCAGAACCTTTTTTGCTGCCCGTCTGCCGGCTGTTGACCATCACCGGCAAGGTATTGCCGGTCTTGTGCCACATCGCGTGCATGCCGCACTCCGACTGTATCTTGCGACGCGTCCACGTGCCCCTTTTGAGCCTACTGTAATTGCGCCGGAAGAATTGCTTCCTTAGGCCACTCGGTGTGATACCCGCAGATTGTGGAATACAGGTTTTAGTGTACGTAGTTGGCATTTTCATAACATCTTTGGCATGTTGCGCCACTTGTTTCACTGTTTATTAACTGTCAAATTTGTAATTGCTTCACCAGGTCTGCATCTAAAATCAAAAATAGAGCTATAAACAAAGGAATATGTTTGTGCAAGTAGACGGCTGATCGGTGTCTTACCTGGAAGTTTCTCAGGTTGGGTGTAGCATATCTTTGTGCTTTCATTGTCGATGGTTGGTATGAACAAATCGATGAGAGATTGAAATCTCACGCTGTCAGCACTCACTTTGGCCTCAAGGTGCTCGATCAGCTCCTGATCCGTGGGATTGAACTTGACGCCAGCCGGCAGCACCGGCCAATCCTTTTTCGACTTGCATCGGTAATTCTAGTTATATGGTACTCAATGTATGATCAATCGACTGTTTTAAGTGAATGATGAAAGATTTTGATAGATAAGTGGTACTCCAAATCTGAAGTCCAGAATACCCGAACACGCCGCCAGGATTCTTGTGTCACCTCACGCTCAGCGTGTTGTCACGTCAATTCAATGTGTGGACATGATGAATAATTTGACCGACGTATACTAGTACTCGCTCTTGTACTACTTACTAGGCGTATTTAGTGTCACAATTTATACATAGGTTTAACTAACAAATACGCACTTGAAGCCTAACTGATATATATATATATATATATATATATATATATATATATATATATATATATATATATATATATATATATATATATATATATATGGCTTCACAACATCTCCATCATCATTATCAAGACATCCTCACGCAGTGAGTTAGGATGCACTTGATCCTGGAAGGTATCTATCCTTCAAACCAGAGGAGTGCTTCAAACTAACAACGAGACATAATATCCAACAAAAGAGGGTCGTGCTACAGCAGCAGAATACATGGCTCAGTCTAGATATCAGCACGAATCAAGTTGTGCGTATTTGCTGTTGGCATGAACCACATCGCCGCATGTCGGGTTTGCAAAAGCCATCCATCGCATGGAATCTTGATGCCTTTCACACACTGAAGATTGCCTGGCAACAAGCTGTGTCGACGAATCTCTGGATATGGTGATTCATGAAACCCATGGTATTATGTGTAAACACAGCCCCCTTCGCGAATGGAAGTTGCATAGCACAGTAATCATCGCCGGTGATATGATCGATGATTGGTTGGATGATCGGATAATTGAGCCCGAGGAACAAGGAGTGGTTGCCGAGGCTGTAAACCCGCCTCGATTGAATCGCCGCCCAACCCAGAGCTGGGATCTTTCTCGAACACGAGCAGCCATAGCCATCAATGTCACGAACGCCCCACACATTGTAACGCATGTGGTTTGATGTAATGGTTTGGTCAATTTGGTGCGTGCGAATGAGCATCAAATGACCGCCGTCACCTGAACGAGCGATAAACCACCACCCATCGGCTGGTATGATTCCAGTCCCGGAATCATGAAGGCCAACGACGGCGCGTCTGCTGCAACAATTCAAATTGGAGACCAAAAGGACAAAAATAAACAATCATGTTCAGAGTATGTGTGGAATTAAGATTATTATAACAGTGACACATATCATAGACAGAGAATTGCAATGCCGTGGTCATAATCATATCCCAAGTTAAAAAATAAGCCAATGGCTTTCATATTCTAGCAACATGTCATGGTTCAAACATCATGTAACAATGAGAGGAAAACAGCTATGACAACGCCTACTCATATTCTACCATAGCACACTACTACTGTTCTCATATCAACTCTAAGCAATAACATGTGTTGTTATAAAAATCTTGTAAACGAGAGTAACATATAGCAATCATGATGTTATGCTCATAATATGTATTCTAACAATCATTAGATGCCAATTGTTCTCATATCAACTCTAACAATAACATGTGTGGTCATAAAAATCTAGGAAATGAGAGGAACACATAGCAATGATGTGGTTATAGACATGCTATGCATTCTAAATTTGTAACAAATGAACATGCAGTCATATTGATAAGGTAAAGATGAGATGAGATAGAACAATTACACGACGATAGATTCCACCAAAGATAGGCAGCCAATCGTGGCCGATCACGTAAACGATGCCATCATGCACTATAGCATCGATGTAAATGTTGCCTCAACAGGATTGATGATGAGCCATAACCATGTATGGCAACCGGATTCCAGATAGACTAATCCCATGTTGAACAAGGAAATGAGCTTGTAATCCATGTAGTCTTCTGATGGTGTGGGCACTTCGCAGATTACAACTTTTTGCAAACAGAGGTCGAGCCAAAAGCTTGACGCGTCTCGTGCGTAGTAGGCAGGAGTGTCCGGCGGGCCGCGAGGCTCGATGTCGGCAGTATCCAACAATGGAAGGGTGATCTCTCGCTGGGTGTAGATATCCACGAGACGCCACGGACTACCAGTGTGGTGGATGAGGATGATCCAATTGGCCTTCATGCCCGCCCAGTAGTGGCCGCACATGAAGGACAGGTGGACGGGTAGTGGTAGCATGTCGAGGGGCACCACGGCAACCTCCGTAGGATCGTCAAGTCGGTGTCTGGGCCACCTGCGAGGATCGGGCATCAGCAAGCAGGGTGTCTTGAAAAGAGCCGGCCGGTTGCAGACGAGTATACGGTACAAAGACACCGAGCATGTGGCAAGACAGACGGTGCTGAGTAGGTCCATACGACTACAGATCTGCTCCAAGAGAACATCGGGGAGGGAATTCCAATCGCGGCTCTGCGTGTCAGTCGATTCTTCCATTGGGGTTTTCGGTGCCTGCGAGCCAGCAGGGAAGTGGATTCGGGCGGGCGAGCGAAGAAGCTTCTCCTCGTGTGGCGAGCAAAGGAGCGGGGATATGGTACGCATGAGCTACCAAGGAAGATGGCGGGCGGGCGGCGAAGGAGCGGGGTAAATGGTGTGCGGCCGACGATGGGGAAGAGAGGAGGAAGAAGAAGAGAGGAGGAAGAAGAGTGGAAGACGGGGAACAAAGTGCATTAAATCTCAATTCTACTAGTACTACTACCAGGATATACCGTCCTTCGGAGTATAAATAGTTTGACATGTGGGTCTACCACAAGAGGGCCCATATGTCAGTTAATGGATGATGAGAGGTGCGAGGCGTATTGCGGAAGCGTGCTCTCTTGGCAAACATGATGGCGATCTTGGGTAAGGCTGATTTAGTAACAACAACACGCTGGTTCACCTTATTAATTACGTGTCCCATCTGCTGCTGCGTGTATTGTCACTTCACTGCGAAGACTAGTTGAATAGTTCTCTCCGACTGAGATGGGGAATAATGGATCGCGAGGACTTCCTTTCTACAGTATCCCTATGCCTCTACGCTCACTTCACTCATTTTGCTCCGTACCTAGTCACTTGTTGAAATCTGTAGAAAGACAAATACTCCGTATTTGGGAACAGAGGGAGGCTTTTACTCCGTACTATTTGGGAACAGAGGGAGGCTTTTACTCCGTACTATTTGGGAACAGAGGGAGTATCACCATATGGAGGGAACAGAGGAAGCTTGAAATATGAACATGTCAATGGCAGGGAGTAAGCCCCATGCATGCATGCATGCATGCAACATGCAACACTCACACGTACACATGGACGCACGCAACACTCACGCACCCATGCGGCACACAACACATGACACAACACACACAACTCACGCTCAAGTGCTCAACCTACTCCCTACGTCCGTGAAAGACTGTACATTTAGAGATTTACACAGTGACAAGGGCATAATTAACGCCCAAAAGTAGCAGACTTATGTGTGCATGCGACCATTGAGATAAGAATATTAAATGAAGGCCGTTGCATGCTGTAATTAAGGATAGACATGTAGCCTATACCTACAGCACAAGTTGGTGCATTAGTCAATCAATATCGATTTAGATTAAAGGCTACATTCATTGGAAGTGTAGATGTACATTATGTACCACACTCTTTGTTTTGTAGCCGATGTACACTCTTTGTTGGAAGACCGAGGGAGGACACGTGCATGCACTCACATACACAGCCAGGGCGGTTCGCGCGCAAGGGTTGGACTCGTGTCGCGCCTGTGTAAAGTTTTGCTTAACTGATTTCTTTGCTTTGCAAACTGACAGGTGGGACCTAGAAACCAGGTGACAATTTAACCAGTCAACAAAGTGCCACGCCGCAAAACTATATATAGTGACCGTAAAGAGCGTACTGTTACATACGTTGACCGCCAGTGTATTTTTCTTGTTTCAAATTAAGCCATATTAATCGGAAAGGACGCAGTATGGACTACTACTAGTACTAGTACTCCTTTGATGTGTACCGTCAACTCGCTGAACGAGGAGAAGCTTGCTTACTACGCCTCTCCCTCGCCCACGCGCACGGTAGTTCGCAGGACGAGGAGAGGGTTTTGACAACAGCACCCTCTCCCTCTCCCTCCCTCTCCTTCTCCCTCGCCCTCGCCCTCGCGGTGGACGTGCAACAGTTCAATCGGTGTCAGATTGCCAGAAGCATATTGTACTGTAGTATCATCATTGTTGGACCTTCCGAAGAGGCGAAGAGCCAAGTGCAAGGTTCACACGAGTACGAACTGTTGAACCTCCCGAAGAGACAAAGAGCCAAGCGCAAGGTTTTATAGGAGTTGTCGTCCTAGTAGGAGTGTACTACAACTATAGCGAACGATGCTACTGTATGATGCCGCCACGTCACGTATATCCAAAGCTATGCCACCTTTTTTTTCTCAAAGAGCGTGTTGGAGCCCGTGCAACAACCACACAAGTTGCACGTACACATAACACATTTACTAGTAATAAATTCTAAAGGACAAATGCCAATATGCCACACAAGTTCATCTCCAATTCATGTGATAAATTTGTGCACGACTAGTCTACATATATTCACAGCGCTACTGCTCACAATTACCGTACTCCACTTACACGCTCTAGATGGACTACATGCATGTCCTCCTCCGTGTTCCATCCCTGTGTGTTCTTCATGGATGGTACGATCCATAGCGGTGGGCAACGGAATCATTGTCGATCTTTCTAGTCCGGTTCCACACGATGGAGACTCATCCAAGCTGAAGCGGCATAAATCAGGGATAGCGTGTCCCAAAGATGTCGCTCATCCGGCGGTGCGCAATGAAGACACAACCATGCTTCATGAACGGCAGGCCTTCCGTGTCGTGCACGGAAGGTGGCATCCGCTTCACAATGGGGTAGCTGTCCCCGATGAAAAGCGAGTACTTCCAAGAGTGTTCCTCGGCACCCACGTAGCATCACGTGGGTCGAACTCGGCGCCGCTCATCCGGTACACGCGCATCCCAGATCTGGACA
Organism: Aegilops longissima; assembly: GCA_021605205.1. Classification (NCBI taxonomy): domain Eukaryota; kingdom Viridiplantae; phylum Streptophyta; class Magnoliopsida; order Poales; family Poaceae; genus Aegilops; species Aegilops longissima. The sequence goes on along the minus strand of JAHIAM010007508.1, from coordinate 89,551 downwards.
CATGGTGATGTACATAGTCAAGGTCCATGCATAATAATGTTGTGCTCAAATATGGCGGTCAAGAATATGTGCAAAGAAATAGTACTACTACCTCCGTCCGGGGTTTATAGGTCCTGTGAGCCACGGCGGACGCCCCGATTTACATGTCCCCGCGATTAACGTGCAGCCTTTTCCCTCGATTCCCACCCCTTTCATCAAGGCTTGCTGCAGCAGGTGCATGCAGCCAACCAAATCGCTGCAATTAATAACCCCACGCGAGCAAGCAACCATCTAACGGAAAAGCGCGATCATGCAGCCAGTCAAAACGGCAGTTTACAAAGCCTAAACGCATGCATGCACTCAAATTAAGGCCATGTCTTGGTCCTAGTGCCTGGGCTCGTGGGACTTTTAATCCCGGACGGAGGTAGTACTACGGTATAGAGGAAGTAAAATAACCGGCTTATTATATATAGCCACTCTTGGCTACATGGATGAGATAGTAAGACATGGAAAAACAAAAATGGTGGAAGCTAGTGGGTTCAAGTCTTCAAGGGCCTAGCTAGCTATACGCGTCCTCCAAGGTAAAAAGTACTCCTACTAGTACTACTAAGTACTATACTACTAGTACAACAATGAAAGAGAAGGCGAGAGGGTTAAAAAAATGGAATACCTGGGTAGATGGTGACGGTCCGATCGTGGTAGATTGTGTGACCATGTTGCACATCGCTGGTACCATGGGTAACGCATCGCTAAGATAGTTGATCCCAATATGCCAAAGTCAGCTACAAGGTTCCGTGTTAGACCGAATCGCGATGCAAATGCACATCCAGATCGGCGATCTTATTTTGATTGGGGATGATTGGTCCCTGCAAAATAATGGAGTACCGTTAGGGATGCAAATGATAGTTTGTGCATTCCGCTTGTAATCTCCCCGCATCAGAGGATGGCAACCGATGAAACAAGTCCTCGGCTTGTCACCGCGAAGAAGCGCCTAGATGGCGCACGCGCCTTCGAACGTAGGGTACAAATCGCCATCGCCAACATGCGCCGCCATCGCCATTACCGCGCCTTGTATTGATGGCAATCCTTATGTCGAACACCGCGATGAGATACACTACAAAAAAAATACACTTCCGTGATGATACGTGTTTGTCACAAGAGGTCGAGTTTTTGTCATGCATGTACATCCATGACAAATTTATGATGTAATCAAAATAGTCATACCTGTCTTTGTCAGAGAAGTGTTCCATGACATTACCAAAATTATAATCACGAAGTGTACACTTCCATGACGATAAATCGCGCGTCACAGAAGTGCTTTCGTCAAGGGTGACCGAACGTGGCATCCACCGTAACGGAACGCCGTTAAGCTATCGGGTCGGGTTTTTGGATCCGACAACCCGTTAACAGCCCCGACCAATGGGAAATTTCCACGGTAAAATTTTATTGGCCGGACGAAACACGGTCACCGCGATGGGTCGAGAGGCGCCTATGATATGTCGACACGCACACGCCCACCACTAGCCCATTTAGCTTACAAAGTCGGCCCGCTTGACTTGGTCAAAAGTTAACGGCTGGCCCATGAAAAGCCCGTTAAGGTCTCTTCAAGAATAGCCCATTTTACGGCCCGTTAACTCACGAGCCGTTAGACACTAAAGGAAATCGCCCAACAACGCCATGTGGGCCGTCGAATATAACACCAGCCCATTTCACTTTCAGCCCATGTATGGCCCACGACGCCTTTCGCCCATATGAGGCCTTTCAGATCTTTCGCCCTTTACAGCCCACGGTGACTCTAGCCCATAATGAATAGTAATTTTCATTGTACCCGTTAACGGCCCGTGATTTACATGGGCCGCTTCAGCCTGCAGTTAGCTTTCGGCCATTGACGCCCATACGTTCTTGGGCTCCTTTTGGCCCTCGACATTTCCGCCCACATCGCCTATTCCCTATCGGGCCAAATTCGCCCATGGCAAGAGTCGGCCCACATCGCTATATTCCCCAAATGGGCCAAATTCGCCCATGGCAAGAGTCGCCCACATCGCCTCAGCACCCTAATGGGCCAAATTCGCCCATGGCAAGAGTCGCCCGCTTCGCCAGCCCGCCCTATATTCTCGCCCATTAACGACCGCTATGCCCGTGATGTAATTAAGCTTTTGCAGTCCTACTACCTGTTAACAACCCATTACCGTCTGGGCCGATACCAATTACGCCTGACACGCCCATGTAGACCCATTTATCCGACGGCCCAAGGCCCACCGACATAGCCCATTTATCGATGGCCCGAGGCCCACCGATTACAGCCCATTTATCGACGGCCCGTGGGAGACCCATGGATCCTACGGCCCGTATATGGCCCATGGGTAGTTGCGCCACTAGCAAACCAGGAAAAAGAAGAATAGGAAATAAATAAGGTCAAAACTAACGCTTAGGCTATTAAGGCGATTGCACAGATTACATCCACTCGGCATCAAAGATCGCCACCAAGGCAAATATAGGGAACACCCTACACTATACAAAAATGGCTTGTTGTTTTCTTCAAATTTGGCTGCACGTTAAGAATAAATTTTGTATCGCACCAAAAAAATTACAACTATATAACAAAAGGAAGGTTGGCATAAAACTTAATAGCCTAGCGATAAATGCACCACCGTAAGTTCGTAAGCTCGGTTCATTTGACTCGATCACACGCTTTCATGTCAGATTGTCCGATGGAGCACCATAACCTCGCTTTCATTTCCCTAGGCTCTGAACAACATAGCAAATGTCTAATAGTCCGTTTCAAAACCATGCATATCTTGATGACATTGAGCAATGTTTCTCCTTGTTTCACAAAGGGCCTCTGTTAGGGAATGGACTTGTGTCTGGAGCGCAGATACATCATTGCTTTGAGCTTGCATATCTTGATCATGAGGCAGTTTGGACGATATTGCCTTAACAACCAACCCAAGATACGCAGAACGTGCTTTTGGCACTGTTAGTGGACAGTATCGACCCATCGCAGCAAGAGTCGACATTGCGCTTATAGTTGCCTCGCTACCTTTAGAAGGTGGCGGTTCCACCATTTTTTCCATAGCTCACTGAAAAGTTGAGGTTTTACATTAGTAGTACCGTAATGTAAGATATTAAGGAGGCATCAAAACCAAACAAAATAGCTTTGGTCTATATACGTAACTTATTCGTGAACCCATGTAAAATATTAGTTGTATTTATTGCAAAGTACATAATAAAACCAGGTTCCAAACATATGACCATGTACCATCGCTAATGTATTGTCTATTTCTTCACATTGTATTGAGGGCTAAGGATAAAGAGACGAAGTTTATAATACAAGAAGTATAGTATGACATCATTCATATCACAAAACAACCGAGAACATACAAACATGCAATTGTAATGTTGTGTGGGCAAGTCCAAGACGAACTAGATTACGGGTCAAGATCAAAGGAACATCACTCCTCCCTTTAAACCTTGTAAGGTGTAATGATACGCTAAGACAATTGTGTATAAAATTGAAAAGAGTAATAGACATTGCCTGCAAACCATGCGTTCAAGGCACAAGTCGAGTAAGTAGTAGTTAAAAGGCATGAGGATTAAGGACTTACAACAACAGCTTTGACTGGTGTAGTCATGCCCTTCTTCTTGCTGGTGTGACACCCTTGAAGATTTCCACAACATTTGGTTCAGTACTTTTTGGTCCTTATGGCTTCCTCTCGCATTTCAACAAGTCAATATAGATCCGATAATATGGTACAATAAAAGAGTGAAACAACAGCTAATTACAAGAGCCTCGCAGCAGCAATATAGCTACGAGATCCTCGCTGTCTGTTGAATTTCACTTTCAGACGGTTGGCCTTGTTCTTTGAACAGTTCACCTACAAGAAGATAGATTTGTGTGGCACATGCGCCAATAGGACTTCAACATGTGATCTGATCACATATATATATAATGTACCGATACTTCGGATCGTACCAATGTTTAACAAGGCCCTCCGCCTTTCCGATATATTTTCCATCGAGATGTTTGGGAAAGTTCACCGTTAGCCTTGCCTTCAAAGTGAGTTTTCCTCAAGTTATACCGATACTATCGCAGAGAGACTTGAAAACATGGGTGCAAGCTTGTCTGGTTGCATCATCTTGGCTATCCAACTTGAACCTCATCTGAAAATTATGGGAGTCTCATTATCGAGAACCTAGAAAGTATGGGATGAGCAAGATGATATTACTAGTTTCCATACATAACCATACTTACGATAAATGGTCGAGGAAGGTGTTGAAATGGGTTTCGTTTTGTCATTCCTGCACGGAATCCATGTTGGGAGGATACGACATGACACCTAACGGCAACCGCTGCCTCGATACTAACTTGGTGACTCAGAGCATCACGTGGCCTTTTTAAACCTGCCTCAAAACGGATCTCCATTCTTCCTCCTCTAGATTTAGTTAACCTATCGAGCATTATCCCTCGATGTTTGTTTCTCTTGCGCCTAGGTGCTAGTCCAACAACAAACATAGGAAGTGTTAGTGTACATCAAACTGTGAGACTACATATAAAGAAGCATGCAATCAGAATTTGACTCAAAGAACTACATTCTTGCTGTTGAAGCTCAAAAGGTTCATCTGATATTGCCAACTCGCCTTGTGTCAAGAGTGCTTGGGAAGTAGTGTCGTGGCAAGGAGCTTGGGAACGTGCTGCTAGCTCACTTGACGACGAGTATGTTGTGCACCGGTAGTACTCGTGGTAGGTGTTGCAAGAACTAGGGTTGTCTCTGCTTGTTTGGTGGTAGCTATTTGTTTCGCTTGGCTTTTTTGCAGCTCGTAGCATGGGATGCCGTGTTTGTAGAATTTTCCGCTGGACTTTCACCTTCTATTGCACCATCGCATCAGCAGAATCTGCAGGATTCATCCGCTTCTCATTCCCTGCCATTCTGTGTTTCTTCCTTTTCTCTCGTGCCATGTTGAGTCAAGTCGACAAGAAAATGAATAATAATTTAGTTCTTCGTAACAAATTGATGCGTGATGCGCATTTAACTGAACTTTGATGTTAGACAACCACATGATAGGAGGATGTAATATGTATGAAAAACAGGACGGAAGAGATAACCGTAACTATGATGTAAACTAAGAAGAAGACATTTCACCAAATTAGAATCAATGCAATGGAAGGTAGACACCATATGAAAGATGCTAAAATATCGCTTCCGCCAAGTTAATGTTGTTCAAAGATAAATGGCGCTTAAACAAATGTGAAGCAAGACAAGAAATAAATCATATGCAAGATGCAAACAACATCACACTACCATGTTAGAGGTCTCTCATCATTAGTGCCATTGCATATTCACAGATTGCATATTCACAGCTTATGATGTGTAAACTAAGGAGAAGGCATTTCAACAAATTAGAAGCAATGAAAGCTAGACACCATATGAAAGATACAACGAATATCACTCTACCAAGTTAAAACTGTCTCGCCATAAGTGCCATTTCAACAAATTAGTAGTACAAGCTAGAAAAGAATGTGAGATGTAACCTATATCACACCAAGTCAAACGTGTCTTATGATTAGTGATTATTGCAGGTTACACAACAGTAGTAATTTGATGTAAGAACATGGTGTGATAGATGATATTGTATGTTCTAGAAACAGGAACACGGTCTTATTCAAGTATAATGTGTAAAGTAAGAAGATGGAATTCAACAAAATTAGAAGCAATACAAGCTAGACATCACACATAACATGCAACCACATATAATAAAGGCTAAGTTAGAGGGAGCACCAAAGGATGCTGCACTAGGGGAGACATGCTCATCATAAACACAGCTTTGTTGAGTGTCTATGCATGTGTTGTCTTGGAAATCATCTTGGGGTGTGGAGGAGTAGAAACTATAGAGGCCCTCCGCTTGGAAGGAGCACCTTTATCCGCTGCCTTGCTAACTTCCTTCCGCTTTATTGATTTTGAATTGTCAAGTAAAACCGACAAGAAAAAGCAATAAAATTCTCTCTTCGTAACTCATTCATGCATGATAATCGACAATCACTACTTTGATGTAAGGCAAACACATGATACCAGGATGGAATATGTACAAAAAACAGGACGGCATGGCATGTTCACAACTGTTTGTGTAAACTAAGCGAAACCATTCCAGCAAATAAGAAGCAATGCAAGCTAGACACCACATGAAAGATGCAACCAATATGACTCGCCAAGTTAAAAGCGCCCATCATAAATGGAATTTCAACAAATTAGAAGCAAAGGCATGCTATAAATCATATGAAAGATGCAACTAATATCACACCGCATATACTAAAGGTGTCTTGTCATATTGATTGATGCGGATACAAAAAACAATAGTTTTATGTAAGGACATGCTTAATAGACAGATGTACTATGTACTAAATATAGGAAGGCATGTCACATTAACAGTATAATGTCACATTTACAGAGTATAAGCTAAGCAGACTAGCACATGCAGCTTTAACCAGATTGGAAGAATTACAATCTAGACACCATATGCAACATGCAACCACATATCACGCTGCTAAGTTAGAGCAAGCACTGCGATGCTAGTGTAGGGGAAATGCTGTAATCAACTACAGAGCTACGCTCACTATCTTCATCTAGCATTTCTGCTTCTTGAGAATCATGTCGGAGGTCGACGCTGCATTCTTTAAATGAGGAGTAGTCCCTTGCCTGCCTGCCTCATCATAAGTGATTGATGAGGGATACACAAGAACATTAGTTTGATGTAAGAACATGGTTAATACACAGATGTACTAGTATGTACCAAAAAATGTAAAGGCATGTGATATTCAAAGGTATAATGTGTAAGCTAAGCAGATGCAATTTAACCAAATTGGAAGCAATACAAGCTAGACATCCGGCGGAGTGGTAAACATGATCATCTAGGACCCGAGAGCCGGTGGAGGCGGGCTGCTTCGCCACCATCGCTGCTTTTAGTTGGCTTCCGTGTGATGCCTGTCTTTGTTGGGCTTGTCATCGGCTCGCCAAAGGCCTCGACTAGCTATTTGTCTTCCGTGCTCACGGATGGTGGTTCATGTAAAAATATATTTCTTATCTTAATAAAGACCGACTTCGCCTTTCAATACAAGCTAGACACCATATGGAACATGCAACCACATATGACACCGCAAGTTAAAGCAAGCACTGGGATGGTGGTTCATTGCGAAGCGAGGTCATCAACTCCAGAGCAACGCTTACTGCCTCCATCTCCCGACATCGCACCCTTTAAAGCTACCAGAACGTGTCTGCGCCTAGCCGCAGAGAAAGCTGGCACGACTTGTCTCTTTTCTTTTTTGCTTCCCTTTCGCGACTCTAAAATACCCTTGCATAAAAACACAATAGTGAGATTATGGATGAAGTGTGTGCGTAACTAGTGCACTATAAAAGTAGCGTATAGTGTGGCTGAAAAATAAATGACAGGAGACATATGATAGCTCTACAACATTGCATGGCAAACAAAATTAGATTCTACTCCGTATGATTTTGTAATATATGAGCACATGAAATGCGTGTACTCCTCCAAAGACACCACCACATGTGGTCATATCTAAGATAACAATGATCTGAAAATAAATAGGTCACCGATTTTTTAATGAACCGTCTGATCTATAAGGAACGGCAGATGGCCTTCATCTACCTCCCGCCAACATCAAGTGATTTATCTTTCTCGAACCGCCAACGACCACCGCCTGCACTCGGCCTCCGCCGCCCGCCTCCCATCGACCTCACACCACCGCCGTGCTTGCTTGGCAGCCCCAAGCCATCCTTTAATCCCGCCGACCTCCAGATCGGCGCCAAGAGTTTCTAGGACGCAGACGCCTAAGATAAACACTATATGTTGCTTCCCGGCGTAATAGTCGTATTAGCGCTGTTACGCCGGGAATGCTTCCATTAATTGGGAATCAACTGCCGAAATTGAAATTCAGGGGACAACGGACCTCTAGCTAAGGTGAAATAGTATATGAGGAGAAACCTTGTGCATCGCGAGTTACTAGGAACATCTAGTATCAAGAAGAAGCGGTCAACTAGTGTCTTCGTTGGATGAATACCGCAAGCAGAGACGTAAGATTTGCACTAATAAGGGAAGAGGAGTACCTTCTTCGTTGCCGGTGTGGTCACCTCCACATGTCGCGCGATCTTCTTCTTTTACCGGGGAAACCGATGTTCTGGAGGGTGCAGGCTTGACGAACCCATGGCCAAATTGTTGACTGTGTTGCTGTGGCCGTATGTCGGTGGAGGGAAGCAGATCCGAGGTGGCGGGCGACGGCGAGCAGGAACAACTCCGGCGCGTGGAGGGTGGCGGCGTTGGAGCGGCAGCGTGAGGCCAGGACGGCGTGGTTGAACTGGCTCTGCACGGACGGCTCGGCCTCGGCTTCAACTACTAGCCATGGAGGGCGTTGCGGTTGAGGTTGCAGTGGACGACGACGTCGGGGTATCAGCTCCGGTGTGATGGAGGAGGGCGGCGGTTGATGGGTGGGATGGGGTGGCAGACAGAGGACGCCGGGGTTTCACGGCTGGTGGAGAGGTAGTTTTGGCGCCCACTGAGTACGAATGGGGAATCAGACGGGTGGGGGGGAACCATGTTTCGGTCTGGGACACGCTTGTTTTTGGCTTTTTTGAACAGAAGATGGGACGCGCTTGTTTGAAATTTTGGGAAAGTACAAACTTTGCCCCCCTCTTAAATTTCGGACCTACTGCGGGTCGGGGGTAGGATGGTAATCCGAGGTATCCCAAATAGTGGGCAGGAGCGATTTCGCCGCAAGATGTGTGCTTAGGCGGCCATTGTGTATGAATGTTTTTCGGAGGCGGTTGCGTGCATGCCTAGATGAAGCTACAAACCTACCCCTGTTTAGACCTTTGGACGTCAGCCGGTAGGTTTCACAGGTCGGAGTTATTAGAAAAGTAATTTTGTACTACCAAACATTGGTCTCTCGCGGTTTCAAGTAGTAGAGGCTCTTTTGGCGCTTCGCTCAAATTTTGAAACACAAGCATTCACATTTAGAGTACTCTTGAACTATGAGGATTGACCTAAATAGACAACGTTATATTTGACCTTGTATGTTTGAAAACCTCATTAAATTATCCGCTTCCTTTTGAAATTTTGACACTTGAAAATCCTATAACTACGATTATTTTGGAATGGAGGAGCTAATTTGAATCTATTTTGTACACGACTACATATGCTATTATGTACAAAATCAGAGCAAAGATTGGTACCCCATAGTTTAGGTATGGTTTACAAATGCCATGATATCAAATTCAAATAATTGAATGGACTTCATGTTGAATTCGATTTTTTTAAACCACCTTAGGTTGAATTCAAATGTATGCTAGTTCATAGGTAGCTATTTATAAATGTCCATTGTGTAACTTTCGTATGTATAATGTGCTTTACACACACAACATGAACTATACTCACGTTTATATTCGATTGCTAAAGCGATGCATTGTCTGCAGTTCAAAATACTAACTATGTGGATCAATTGTGTCGAATAATAACATAGACATTCTCAATTCGATAGCATCTAGATGTCTGATGGATCAATGACCTCTCCTTACGCGAATTGCAAATATCATGATCCCATCCTAATATTTGGATACAATTTATATCTTTAATCAATGTGTAGAGCAGTATTTTACGTGTAGTTTCACTCTCGATTGGTGGTCTCTCACACATGCTCACACACTCTCTCCCGAGGTGTCTTTCTCGCACACATGCTCTAGATATAACCCTCCCTCCCTCTCGTAACCATTTACAACTGTTTTCAGTAACCTTTATCACAAGCACTCTTCCTCTCGCAAACATACACACGCACAATCCTCATCTACCCTTTCTATATACATGGACCTGCCTACGTGTCTCATGTACGCACATTATCTTTACGCGTGTCTCTCACGCATTATCTCACACCTCTCTTCCTAATCGACGAGTATGATTCTAGCAGAGCATTTTGTAGGATGCCCCTTAAAGTTAGGTTGATGAATAGTAATATCGTAGATAAAGGGTTACCTTAGTCCAAGAACCTAGGGTTACAAATCCTAGCTGGCTTTGTCAAGGACACAGAGTCCTTCACAATTCTGCTATCTTTGTCTTGTACGACTAGTCATCCATGGGTCTTCCTAAATGTGTCATGGGTCACCAATGTGGCGCAGGACTGAACCGAACGAAGGGCCTCACCTCGACCCATCGGACCTCACGCTGTGACACACCCTCTGCCCCCACGCCTCATTATCTTCTCACACCCACACATACCAACACAAACACCACACACAAAATTTCTCCTGGTGCCTCTATTCCTCCCCTTGCATATACACACTCAAGGGAATGGAATCTCTTGTCGTGACGTCATATTCGCTCTCTCTCTAGACCACTCTCATTTCTCATGCTATCTCTCCACGCCTCCCCCGTCCGGCCCCTCTATCCATGCCTCTCTCGATACGTAATACACACACATACCTCTCTAGGCCCCGCCAAATGCATCAACTACACATTCACACATGTTACATCACGCACCCCATTGATCTAAAAAGCCCTCTTCACGCTTATTTCAGATACAACATTCCTTTTGAATAAAGTGTGGCCAAAAATTATTTTAGAGGTTCTACATATATACAACATTACAAAGTTATATGGAGGAGTACTAACGCTAATTTGTATTGCATGGTGCCCACAATGATATTTATTCAAGACCGTGAATTTGTATATTTTATACTATATACAAAGTTAGTCATAATAAAGAGAAACGAAGAGCATCTCTCTCCATCGTGACCCCCTCAGACGCCTTTCACGTATGCACAAAAACTATCTCCAAGTCCTCTAAAAGTAAGCCCCAGAAAATCACGCTGTTTCATCTTTCTCTCGCGATATATGCAATGACGATCATTATATTTGAAGCGAAAGCACGATACATAATTTGACTTCATAATCCACTCATTACGGTCACCGCTACGCTTAGTGGTTATTATACAGTCACGGGCTCACCGTGATAATTTTGTATTTGCTCATGACATGACTAGTTGATCAGCTTAAACGCCCACGTGGCACCTCTAGTGTTGCATCGCATTATCTCACTAACATCGTGCCCACCTGTCGACTTGTATCTACTCTACATCTACACTATTATAAAATACATAAAATACACTCTTATAAAAAACAGAGTTGGTGATGATGGTGTGCCTGCCATCCTGGAATATAGGCCGTCCGATTTATATCTGACGGATAGGAAAGAAACTATGGCAATTTTGCAACAAGGTACCCACACACCTCTCCACATTTGCAAACAAGGCCTTCCCTCGTTCATCCTTTTCTCTCACAAGATAAACAAGTCATACAAATGCATCTTGCAACGCACGAGCATCTTGCTTGTAAGAATAAAAACAAATGACAAAAAAAATATTTTGACGGTGGTTCGAAGTCATGACCGCGGGCACAGCGGACAAGGTGGCCTTGTATTGGTATGCTGAGCCATCTGTTTTAACACACATGAGATGGTGTGGTGATTATACACACACGCACGCATGCACACAAACTCCATCCACGCAACACTCACACAAACACATGCACCCACGCACGCACGCAACACTCACACGTACACACGCAGCCATGCACGCACGCAACACTCACACGCACACACGCACGCATGCATGCACACACCAAGACACCACACACCAACACACACTCTCACGCCAAGTGCTCAACCTACACGCATGCGCACACATCAGGCCCCGATGCACACATACACAACCAGGTGATTCTCAAGCACGGGTTGGAGCCTTGTCGCTACCAGCAGTAAATTTGTGTTTATCCGACCTTTTCCCTATGCGAATCGACAGTGGGACCCACAAGGAACGTGGTCAATTTAACTAGTCAACATGGCGCCACGCAGACTATTTGGCCGGTCAACAGAGTGCAATCCGATGCTGAATCGTGAGCAAGTGACCGGATAATCACCGCAAAACGATATAGTGACCGTAATCAGCTTATTCTCAAGTTCGTGACCAGATACGCTTTTATCTCTCGTAGGCCCTCCAAAACTACATCTCTACACGCTCGCATGTTACATCTAACAACTATGCAATACAACACTACTACTACACTCTAACACAATAAATCATATGTGTTTTAGTTTTACTAGATATCATATTGTTACTTATAATTATTCAGTTTGCATACATTAAAATTGCCTTTGAAATGTATGGCCAAGATTATTCATCACAAGGGAAAAATCCCGCCTTTCCTGCTTAATCGGGTTTGTATCGATGGATCGTATGAAACAGCAAAACTATAGTACTATACAAGAAGCACCGGGCCAAACCACAAAAAAAGCAGCAAAGCAATTGGGGGAACAAAATTATCCCCATTTTTGACCAAGGGCCCAAATCAAAAACAATTTGCAAAGGGACTAAATAATCAAAAAAAGAAGGGGGACAAACAAACATTTAATTAATCCCCCCTCATTTCCCAATTAAAGGTTGCTTCTCCGCTGTTAATCAAGGGAGGGATAGTTGGTAAAGTTCCTTTGGGCCGAGAAAAAAAGCAAATTCCGAAAAATTTGAAACTTAAATCCGCCGGAAAACCCCCCTTTCTTTTTTAAACCTATAATTTGAGACCAATTTAATTGGTTTGGGTTAGGGTGGCAAACCAAACTTGGGCCACCACAATTTTGCCAAATTGAAAAAGTTTTCAAATGGGGAACCTTTGGGACGGGTGTTGCGCAAAAGAGGAACCCAAGGTCCCTATTGAGATTGGGAAAGAAATTCAACGCCCTTTTCCCCAGCCGCAAACCCAAAAAGGGAACGACCTCCCCGGCCCCTATAACAAACCAAACTTAGGCCAAATCCAAACGGCGGCAACATAATTTTCCTCTTGGATTTTTCCAACCGCCTTTTGGGGAATATTCCACCGCCTGTCCCGTGGTCTGTTGGGGAAGAAGAAGGTGGAGGGAAGGGAAAAGAAGGGTTTAAAGGGTTTCTCCCAACCGCCTTGAAAAGGTAAAAATCGACCCAAGCAAAGGGCGGAATTTCAAAAAATTATATTTTTTTACACAAGGCCAAAGATATAAAAAACAAATTTAAAGGGAAAAACTAATGGAGGAAAAGAGGGGTTTGGCCCAAACCAAAACCCTGCCGCTGCCGGAAGTGGGGTTCCGCATGGGTCCTTAATCCGCCATTGAAGGAGGGCGGCCGGGCGCCTTAAACAGGAGCCCGGTTAAATCCGAAGGAAACCCCGCCCGCCATGGAGGCCCTGGGGCGGATTGCGCCCTTGCCAACAGCCGCCGCCCGTTTTCAAAGGGGTCCAAGACCTTCCGGTTCCCGCCCAAGGGGCGCCTGGCAGAGCGCACCGCCCTTTCCGCAATGGCCTTCCGCCGGCCCAACCAAGGGAACGCCCCCTTCGGGGGCCTCATGGCAAACCAAATCCCACCTTCCGCCTAAGTTGAGTTTTTCCCCCGGTTAATCCACGCCCTCCGGTTCTTTGGGGAAGGAAGAGGTGAGGAAGGGAAGGGTTGGCCGAGGTTTACCCCGCCCCGGGTTCCTCCAAAGTACGCCAAATGTTGCCGCTGGTCCCCTCCAACCATGGGAAAACTTTACCCGCAGGAAAGGACGCCCTCGCTCTAACCCAGGGCCTTCCGCGCCGACCTCCGCAACCGTGGTTTCCTCCTTAGCCTTTTGGTTCCAAGGGAACCGGGGGGCCGCAAAGGACGGGAACGGAAGGTCGGGCGCCCGCCGCCAATTTCTCCGGCCCAAGGATCCCTTGGAAGTGACTTGCCGCCGCCCAATTGGCTTTTCCTTTAACAGGGGGCGGGGCAGGGATCCGGTTTGGGGGAATGGGCCTTGGGTTTTGGTTTAGGGTGGCCGGGCGAGGGCCGGCGCAAGGTTCCAGGTGTGTTGGTTCGGGGACACCCAATCCGGTTTTGTCAAGAAAGGCCTTGTCGCGTTTGCGCACCCGCCGGGACCTCCCCCGGGCCAACCCAAATGGAACCGCCGCCTTGCCCTTGGGGAATTTTCGCCGCCAAGGGACCCCACTTCCAAACCCACGGGGCCTTCCCCCTTCCCAAACAATTATCCCCTTTTGACTTTCCGAAACCGGGAACATTAATTTTCGTACCCCCCCAACCGGCCCCAAATTTTTAATACCACCACCCTTGGCTTTTCGGGAAATAAAACCGGAGGGAGGGATCAAAGGGGAATCCTGGAGTGGTTTAAATTGGAGTGGCTGGCGGGCCAAAGCAAAGCATGGGGTTCCGGAAGGAAGGTTTACCGAAGGGGGGTAAGGCAGGAATACCCCCACGCCGAAAGGAACCCTTCCCTTAATTTGCCCCAAATGAGAGAAAAAAGCCCATGAACCTTCCCCTTTAATAATAATTATCCATGGCAACTTACAAAACAACATTAATTTCTGCTTTTCCCCAGGGCCTTTAATTTACCAAATTGTTTTAGATAAATAAAAAAGGGAATAATTACACAAAGCATATGGAATTTGATTGAAAATTTCCTGATATAATTTTACATTATACATTAATTTCTCCCTAGGTGTGTAAGTCATTTAATTAAAACCAAATAATTTCCCAAAACACGAGGGCAAGTGCATTAACTTCTACCTGCTTTTTGTTTCTTGACATATGAACCAATAAGAGATGAGGGTGGCATGCTTTTAATGACCGAGACTATCAAACATGCCATGCAATGGTTAGTTCATTGCATGCAATACTATTAATTAGCAAATAAACATTAATGTCTCTCGCTTTTCCCTCCTCCTTGGTCATGGTGCACAGCCTAAGATGACTTACTCAATTGAAAGGAGTACTATTAATCTTGTCAATAGTCAAATTGGAAACCATCTCGAGTACAAGTCTAGGAGTACGATTTAATCTAACAATATTGATTGGGGTTGTTGAATGTTGATATTTTTTCATCATAGTAGAGATACCTTACACATAAAACTTATACTCCTATCATAGTATGTAAAGTAGAAAGGATAGGAGGGAGTATATTGTAATTCAAAAATGAAACGAACATTGAATTTTTATATATGATTTATGGATGCTATGATCACCGGTTCTTTTTTGAATCCGCTTTAGGTATCACGTTTCACTCCTTCCTCCTCGATTTCATCTCGGGTCCGAGATCTATTGAAAGAGGACTAGGTGGGTAATGCAATGATACCCGGGAATGTTCAAATGAGGCATGGGAGGATGGACTCATCGGAGGGCTTACATGATCGATGGAGAAGAGGGTTGAGAGGAATGAGAAATAAGCAAACGCCACATGATTACACTTGAATGGCTCAAATAAACAATAAGTTGTCTCGCTTGGCCTACAAGTGAAAGGCCTAATCAACGCAGGCACCGACCCAATATGGCCGGAAAACAGGGAAAGGAATAGCGCAGATTCCAATGGAGGAGCTGGCCCACACCTCTTCCTCGCCAACCGACAACCGTTATGTGGGTCTTGGGCCAACAAGGGGCAGCTCCAGACCGCCCGACACGGCGATCAGGGTGAGCACACGCCATATCGCCGAAGACACGGCCGGTTTGGCAGGGGTGGCGTTAGTGTTGTGGCACCACCAACGGTATGTTTGGTTTGTGCCCAAGGTTGCCCCATCAAAGCATTGGGTAGCCAAAATTTTGGTTGAGGTATTGGTTGCCCATGATTTGGCCGACATTGGCAAGAAAAATGAACTAGAGTTGGCTAGAGTTCATTGGCATGCCAAAGAAATGGCAACCATCCAAACAAAGACCAATCTTTGGGTCATGACCAAAATTTTGGTGGCACTTTGGCCACAATCCAAACACAACCCAACACCCGGCCCGAGGATGCACGGGCGCCGCGACGCCGTCCGCAGAGGGTTGTAGCGCCCAACTGCATCCTCCGACCTGAGACCATGCCGGTCGCCTTGCTTTTTTCAATGACATGGGGATCGCATTTGAGCAAAGGGCATCTCCAACGCTCCGACCGCACCGACTACCCCGCACACCAAATCCTCATCCTCGCGCCGTCGGGTGGCGTTTCCACCGGCGCCAAAGCCCGCATTCATGTCGTCCGCTCGATGTCGTTTTAAAGGCTTGCGTTCGAGGAACCAACTCCGCGACAATGACGCACCCGGAGCTTGGCCTCACCGAATGCGCTACTTAAAGCGGCAACGCCCAGCTAAATTGCACACCATAGCGCATCGTCCCTACCGCACCACATCCCCATGACCCAAGTGCGAACGCCTCGGGAGAGCTTGTTTTGGGGATGGCTCGGAGGTCGCCCCTCGCCTTCGCCCCGAACGCAAAGTACATAGCCGACGCGGACGCGACCGACAAGCGGGGCCCTGGCGGCCAACGACGGAGCATCGCTACCACGCTGCCCTACTTGCCGCCCCAACGTCCGACACCGCCGAATGGGACTCCTCCGAGGATGAGTAGGGCATGGGAGGCGGCAGGGGTGCCAACCGGCCGGTCCGTATCCCGTGTTCTACTTCTTTCCTCACCGGAGACCGCACCTTCACTTAACGGGTCTTGAAATCCCGGCATGGACGCTCGCCGCCGAGAATAGGTTTAGGGTCGGGTTTTTTATTTTTATGTCCTATAAAAGTTCAAATGTAATGAAAATCTGCCGTTTTGCATTAATCTCGCCGTGTATATGAACTTTCACAATAATAAATTGTAGGAGAACTAGAAATGTCGAAGGTAACGGAAGATCAAGATCTTGTGGGAGAAAAGGATGAACGAGGGAAAGCCTTTATCGCAAATGTGGAGAGGAGGCGGGTAAATTGTCATATTTTTTTCTATCCGTTAGATTGGATCACGGATATTGCGGATGACAGACACCATCATCACCAACTTGCTTTTATTGAACCGAGACAAATCTAAAAACCCAATTAAGCCAACCTCCCAGCATATCGCTAGGGAAAAGACCCGCCGGCCGCTTAGAGGGTTACCGGATTACTAGGTAGTATCGGGATCGCACGAACAACATTTTTTTGAGGGGGAAGCACCTAGTTTAAAAGGAAAAAGGCGTACACTCAATCACCCTCGTCAGCGGCTGCACACCCCACACACGCTCGGCTGCACACGGCTCACGCAAATGGAACGCCTTTGGCTTGCCTTCTTCACCGCACGGGGACTGCACTTGGAGAAACCAACCATGCCCAAACTTCGCCCACCACGGAAAAATCCCCCCCCCCCACAAAAAATTCCCCCAAATTATTCAACCGCCTTCGCCAAATATTCCCCAAACCCCCTCCCCCCCCCTCCACTCCATTCGCCCCAAAGCCGCCCCCACCGGGCCGATATGTCGGTGCCCTGTTCATCGAGGGACGACGGCGATCCTCTCGCCCCACAAGACGCCTCGTGATATGTCATTTTCAGCCGCCCGCCACCGCTACGCCCTGTGGAGGCGCGACGGCGTCGCCGCCCCACCGGGCGGCGCCGGGTGGAGACGCACGACGGTCACTTTCTCCCACGGACGCCGATTCTAGACCGAGGCCCCGCTTCGGTGTAGCGGAATGTTAGCCGATAGACGCTGTTAATCTCACTGCTTGTCAAGTAGTTTATCCAATATGCTCGCTTAAGAAGCTTCCTTCCGCTCGCACTCAACCGCTTAGCTGAGATGGCATGCCAAGGCCGATTAGTTCTAAAATATCCTGCCATATATTTATTGTGACGAATTGCCATGGTCTAGTAGCCAATCTTTAGGTGAAATAGCTCTACACCGCTTTTATACTGATCTTGTTGCTGCGATGGCCTTCGATAGTTCGATGGTGGTGTTCGGCCTCATTGATCAGAAACAGCCTGCCATAATTTAGCACTCAAATCGTTTGCTGAATTAGCTTTACATATTTTTGTTACTTAGATCTGCTCGTCCAAATATCTTGCCATAGCTTTAGACATCGAACTAGGTATTTTTTCTGACTTCATAAAAAGCATATATGTTTTTCCTTAATATCTAGTAGAAGAACTAATTTGTATGTTCAATGATGGACATGACTTGATAACTTCGTCAAGATTCTCCGCTGCATATGTCGAGGGGGTTGAAAACTTCATGAACTTTATCAAAGCTGAGTACGGTGGTCCAAATCAGATGTGCTCTCCCTGAGAGTTGTATGAATTAACAAGACCCCTACCAACCGTGCAAAATCATCTACACTTGTATGGGATGTCTCAATTATACTAGGTGGGTTCATCATGGTGAAGCTGTGAACGCCAATGTTATTGACTGAGGAAGCAGCAGATCACCATCTTGATCCCCCGATGCTTGGGGAAGAGGAGGAGGAGGTGGTGGTTGGGAGCCTGAGTTTGACCAACATTGAAACAATGCTACAAATGCTCGGCATTCCGTGAACTTTCACCGCAGAAGAAAAATGGTGGGCCCGCATGTTGGAACAATGCAACGCTTGTCACCCCAGGAAATAAGTGTCAAGATTTCAGCTATGGTCACCTTTCTTCGTGGAAGACATCTGAGCGGATGACCAACAAATCATTCGATGCTGTTGGCTGCTTTCCGCAAATCTTTCCTGATGCGTGAGCTGCCACACCCACAAAGAAATGAAGAATTTCCTTCGGCAGTTGGAATTGGATATGATATGATCCATGTTTGTAAGAATAATTGTGTTCCTCCTAAGGATTATGCCAACTTAAGTGAATGCCCAAATGCAAATCATCAAGATGGAAAGATGGCGATGTTGGAAGAGGGTTCCTCATAATGTTCTGAGACATTTTCCAATTACACCAAGATTTAGAGGTTGTTTCATGATGTCAAACAAGAGAGGATGTACTGTGGCATTCTAGGAACCAGGAGCAGAGATCGAATGTAATGAGCCATCCATCTCATGGTAGTGAGTGGAAAAGCTTCAATGATAAACACAAAGAGTTTGTCCTAACCCGAGAAACATTAGACTTGGCTTAGCTTCGATGGATTTAACCCATTTGGCCACCGAGCGCCACATATAGCATTGTGGCTGCTTGTTATCCTTACAACATGCCTCCAAATGTCCGCACCAAAGAATCAAACTACATGATGGCCTTGCTCATCCCAAGGTCCAAAAAGTCCCGGAAAGGATTTTGATTTGTTCATGGAGCCTCTTGTGGAGGAACTTCAACAGCTATGGAAGGGTGTTCTCACCGAGACCTATATAGCAGCCCACCAACTGATTTCTTTTTCAAGGTCGTTGTAATTTTGCATCCATGATTATCCGCTTTGGGCACTATGTCGTATTAACCAACATGGTTACAATGCATGTGTTCGGATAGAATCCGTATATGCAATACTTAGCAAGATCCTTTACATTGACACCACCGCTTCTTGCCAAGGACAAGGATCCTAGAAAATACCAAGACATGTGTTCAATGCAAAGCATAAAACCGTGATGCGCCAAAGAGGCTCACCCCGATGAGTTGCAAGTGGAATTAGAGAAGGTCGTATATTACACCGTGAAACCATCCCGGTAATGGTAGGGAAAAGGAAGCGGTACCGGTAGAAAGAGATTATTTTTACCCGCAGTCCACTTTGTGGGACTTGGAGTAAAAGATTTGGATCATGCATAATCTTGATGTGATGCACATCGAGAAAAATATATGTGACAACATTATCGGACACTTCTTAACATTGAAGGCAAGACTAAAGATACCTTAAAATCTAGGATTGATTTGACACACCGGGTATCGAAAGGATTTGGTGCAAGATGAAGGTAAACCACGGATATGGCACCGCCGGTACGCCTTGGACAAGGTAAAAAGAAAAGAATTTATGAGGTCCCCACGGTGAGATTCCCACATGGATTTGCTTCCAACCCCAAGGAGAGTCCGGTATGGAAACAAGGTACAAGGGTTGAAAACTCATGACGCCACGCCCCTACTTCAAAGGGTTTTACCTTTATCCTTAGAGGATTGGGGCCCCGACTTATACAGAGCAGCTTGCAAGAGTTGGGACAATTCTTCGTGGAACTCTACAAGAGAAATATCGGATAGATGCTTTGGAGCGCCTTAGAGACAAGATACCAACTATCCTATGCGACCTTGAGAAGATATATCCCCAAATTTTCTTTGATGTGATGGTGCATTTGGGTTCATCTCCCGATGAGGCACTACTTAGAGGTCCAAAGACAAGATGGTTGGATGTACCCTATTGAAAGGCGGCGGCACTTTCAAGGGCTATGTTAGGAACAGAGCTAGACCCGAGGGTTCCATTGCAGAGGCCTACATTTGCTGCAATTTGACATTTTGCTCAAAATACATTGAAACAAATTGATCAGCTTAGCAAAGAGGTGGGTGAAGACAACCGGCTCAATGTTTTCGATTATTCGCTCGAAATTATGGAAGAGTCGACAAGAGGACAAACCTAAAGATTTGGACAAAATGGTTTGGTATGTGTTGAATAACTGTCCCGAGATACTACCTTATACAAGTAAGTGCGATGCAGCTTATACATCGTAATCTACTAAACTTGCAGCACTTATATATTTAGATGTTTGACGCGATCACTATGTTGTGCAAAGATCTACAAAGAGGAGTTAACGCCCAAAAAATCCAAGAAACATTGACAAACCGGTTATGGCAGGATTTATGAAATGGTTCAAGAACCATGTAAGCTTTTGAAGTGCATCCGCTTTTTTAATATATTGAGTACATAAGATGATCAGCTTGTCTATTTCTAACCATAGGTTAAGAAGATGCGGAGGATGGGCAAGTTGATGATGCCCTTTACTCACTAGCAATGGGTCCCGATACTGGTAAGACATTATGAATCTTTGTTGTTGGAGATGTGCGCCACAACACCCTTGCACAAGACGGCAAGGGAAGACACAAAAATGTGCCATCATGAGCACGGATAGATGACAAAGAGACAATGAAATGTATGCTAACATAATGTATATTGTTCAGGTTAAAGATATCTCCGCCGGGATCATCGGGTGTGGTTCTGCAGCCGCTGCTTGTATAACCTATTTTAGATCGCAAAACCCGAGCTGATGATTATTTCAAATCCATCAATGTCAAGGCCGTACTGCCAACGAGCCTTTTTATTTTGGCAAATCAAGCAACACATATATTTTTCGAAGACACATTTGCACGAGCGATGACCGGAGAGTATTGCAAAGGTTTGAGCAGAGGAATTGCTTAATGAAGGCACAACAAGATGATGCTTTAATCGCTTCCCGATGTACAAAAAACAGATGTTCCTAATATCTTTGAGAACCATCACGCCAATGACGCCGGGAAAAGATTGCCCGCGGTTGTGGACATACAAGAGTTGATCAAGAAGAAGCCAACGCCCGAGGAGTTGAGGACGAAGAAGAAGATGACACCGGGGGAATTACGATTCGACCGATACACATGGCAAGATGTTGACGCCGGCCCGGGATGATGATTACATTGCTTTTGTCGACGGCTCGTAAGACGCTTTTTTTCTACTATGTGAAATTTGTTTTATGACAACAAACCTGATGAACATGTTGTTTAGTATTTTGCCGGAGAACATCACTTTTTGTATAATGAATAGTTTGGTGTTGACTGTAATTTGCTTGGACGCCTTTCGAATGAGAACAAAGCTGATCGACAGGGCCTCCGCTATTTATTTATTTATATGAGCAAAAGGATACCCCCTTATTTCCGTAATAGAAATCATTAGATGTTCACAATTTAACGCCCACCTGCTACATGTGTTTCATTCATTACTAGTTTCAAGAAAGTGCTCATGTCAGACCATCGAATACATCACGAAAGTGCTACATAATCGCAAATAAAGAGACAATCATCCTACATAGCACATCGATTTTGCCCATTATCTTCACAAGCTCTTTCATCTCCTCATTGTTCAAGGATTCAGCCAAATTGTTGCTTGGCCATGATCATAGGAATCATCTTTAACCTTCTCCGATCTTTCCCTTTTGCCGCTCCTTCGCCATTTGTCCAACACCCCAACCTGCTGGTATTGGGATTCCTGCTAACCAAATAATCAGCGAAGTTGCATTCCTCCACATCAAGAATTCCCGTAAATACAAATCACACGAATCTTCCCTTTTCCGCATTTAATCAAATTGGGAAGATCATCAACCAAACTATTAAAAAATCAGCAACCGAAAGCAGCAAACAACACTTAAACATATTATTACCCCATGATTCGGCATTTGTAGAAGACTCCCGGTTGGGGATTGTGGTTGAGACGCGACGGATGACCTCAGGGATTTGCGAGTGGCACCACACCAACGGCAGGGGTTGCGATGAGCAATCGTCTGCGCCGGTCCTGGGGGGTGTGATGAGACCCACATGCGATGGTAGGTGGACTTGGTGCATATCCGTTGTTGCCCAAGAGGGTGGACGAGCAACCAGGACATGGTTGTTTGGCCGAGCTTCCGGCCAAGTAAGTAGAGAAGAGGGAAGCAACGTTGGATATGTTAGTTTCATTACTTGCGAGTAGCATAGCACCAATATAGTCATAGTCTAGGTTTGATTCAACCAGCCACAGGAGCACGCCTTTTCTTTTTTCTAAAACTCGCAACGCCTCTTTATCGGGTACACTAGCTTGTTTCAGACGCCTTCCCAAGTCTTTGATTTTCTTTCCTTTTTTAGAGGAAGGAAGGAGGACAAAATTGAGAGTTCCATAATCGAACCCAAGACCTCGGTTGAAAACCAAGGGTGCTAGTCACTTAGGCTTAACGCCTCGTGGAGGAGGACGGCAAACAACGATTTTCCCTACGCTTTTCCTATATATGGTACACTTGGTGTCCCTTGTCAAAATGAGGCCCAACCTTGCCCTTCCGTTGACCCGCCCTGGCCCTTTTCCTTCCCCTGGGAGCCGCCAGGTTAAACCAAGAAGGGGACCCGGCCTCCGGTTTTTTACGGCGGGGGATCCTTTTGGGCCCTGCGGGCTCCAGCCCGGGCCTTTACCAATTTCGCCCCCGCTTTGTTTTTTCCCAAATCAGCCGCCCTTTTGTTTTGTTCCCAACATGGCCAACCAACCGGGGGAAATTTAAGGAGAGGAGGTCATTTAGGTAAAGGGCCCAAAGAATAATTTTGGGTTTTTTAAGGAAAGGGTATAAGGGTTGTTGGGAAATGTGGCCTGCCTTAGCCCAAACTTTTTTTCATTTATTTTTAAATTTCCATTTTTTTTTTTTCCTTTTTAAAATGGTACCATTTATTTTTTTTTGCGTATTCCCGGCCAATTGCTTTTACGTTTGGGGGAAATTTTTCAAGGGACGGAGGGGTTTGCAATTTTGCCCAAAATTCTTTATAAAGTTTAAGAAAGGGCTATGTTAATAAGGGTGGGCTTTTTAATAATAAATTTCCTTGTTAAAGAAAAAACCAAGCTGGAAAGGTTCCCAAATTCTTTCCTGGGGTATTTTAAATTTCCCCCCATTTTTTTTGCTGGAAAATTTCCTTAATTTAAAATGGTTATTTTAATTTAAATTAAAGAATCCCAAAAGGCAACCTTTGGAAGTTTCCCTGTTTGGGTCCTTCCTAGGTTGCCGGTACCCTTTGGGCTTTGCAACCCTTGGTCCCAAACGGGTTCAAAATCCATTAACATTCCATGGCCGGGACCGCGGAAAATGTTTCCAACCGGCCGGGCCCCCAAATTCCGATTTCTTTCCCGCCCCAAACCAGTTCGGACCCCCGCTTACTTCCGGGGCCTTTTAAGGCAAAAGAAACCCACCCGCCCAAACCCACCATTGTGGGAGGGAATTCCCTAATTACCCACACCTTTGTTAATTTTCCTTGCCGACCAAGTCCGGACCAAGAATTCCCCATCCAAGGGCAACCATTGCTTTCTTCCCCCCGGTCTTCCTTTGGCCCCCGCCCAACCGCATGGTTGGTTTTCGGGCCGGCCGGGTCAAGGGGTCAACCCCATACTCCCATCGGCCCGGGACCTTACCTCAAAAAATGATTCTCCAACCGACAGCCGGACCCAACCGAACCCTCAGATTTCTTTAAAAAGGTTTCCTCCGGACCCCATGCCTGCCCACCCCTATTTTCCCGCAAGGGAATGCCATTCCACAAAAAAGGAATACCCAACCCTGTAGAAGGGCCCCAACCAAAAAATTATTTAGGGCCAAAAAGGACCCACCGGAGGGCCCTTTTGAAAAACTTGTCCCCAATATGGAAACGAATTCAGCCAAAAAACGCCATTGCCACCAACGCACCAAAGTGCCTTCCTTAACCCTGTCCCTTCTTGTTTCCAACCCCCAAAGGTGGGGCCAGGGCCCCTTTGTTGCTCGGGGCCTTTCCTTTGGTCGGCCAGCCCAAAGGCCTTTCACCCCCTACTTCTTCCCAACCTTGGGCCCAGGACCCTCCACCCACACCCCCCTGTTATTTTTGAGGATTTACTTTCCCACCCGCCAACCAATTGAACCCAGCCTCCCCGCGGAACCAAGGCTTTGCCTCCCGTCTTCCCCTTCCTGGCCTTTGCCGGTTGCCCCCGGCCTAACCGCCACCGTTTTTCTGGGCGTGGTTAAATGGTCAAGGAACCGACTTCCATCGGAGTATCAGACGTGGAGAGGCCGATACCGGTCCCTACCGAAAAGGAAGGCCTCCTTATTACGCTAAAATAATTATTCCTCCACCGACAAGGGACCCACCGACGGGCCACCAATTTCGGAAAAACGTTCCCCGACCGGGACCCACCCAACCCCAGCAAGGAATTTCCCAAAAAACCCATTGGCCACCCACCACCCACCGGAAGTGCCTCCCGGCAAAAAAAGAAACCTTGAAGCCGGACCCACCTTAGGCTACATTTTTGGACAAGGAAGGGGCCTTTGCAAAAAAAACGATTCGCTTCCCCGGGGACCCAACAATCCTTCCAAGGGAAGTGCTTCTTCCAACCTCCGTCTTTCTTCCTCCAATTACCAAACGGGTCTTGTGGAGGCCCCCGGCCTGGTGGGCCATTGTTCGGTGGAGGCCTTACCGTTACATTCCCACCACGCCATTCCCGGGCGAGGGGAAAGCCCACCCGCAACCGGTTCAAAGGAACCCTTGGTACCCTCTCCGGCGGGAAAGGGCCGCCTTTCCCCGTTCCCTGGGAGCCCCTTCCTGGTCAAATTAAGCCTTCGGGTTTTCTTGGCGCCGCGTGGAAAGGTCGGAACGATCGGAGGTGGATCTTACGTGGAAAGGCCGTTACGGGGGTTCCACAAAACCGGAAAAGGAAAGGGCCTCCCTTTATTCGCTTGAAAAAAGGACCTCCACTTTAAACAGGGCCCCCGACGGGAGGGGCCATCAAAATTTTAAAAACGGCTTCCTTCGGGCCCAACCGGGTCCTTCCACGGGAAGGTGGGCCATCCGCAAAAAACCCAAAACGATTCCACCTTCGACCCCTGGCCCCACCCCGACCGTACCCTATTGAAAGGCGGCTAGGCACTTTCAAGGGCTATGTTAGGAATGAGCTAGACCCGAGGGTTCCATTGCAGAGGCCTACATTGCTGCGAAGTGCTGACATTTTGCTCAAAATACATTGAAACAAATTGATCAGCTTAGCAAAGAGGTGGGTGAAGACAATCCCGGCTCAATGTTTTCGATTATTCTGCTCGAGTTACAGTGGAAGAGTCGACAAGAGGACAAACCTAAAGATTTGGACAAAATGGTTTGGTATGTGTTGAATAACTGTCCCGAGATACTACCTTATATCAAGTAAGTGCAAGATCGCAGCTTATACATCGTAATCTACTAAACTTGCAGCACATTCTTATATATTTAGATGTTTGACGCGATCACTATGTTGTGCAGCATCTACAAAGAGGAGTTACTGCAAAAATCCAAGAAACATTGACAAACCGGTTATGGCAGGATTTATGAAATGGTTCAAGAACCATGTAAGCTTTTGAAGTGCACTGCCGCTTTTTAATATATTGAGTACATAAGATGATCAGCTTGTCTATTTATAACCATAGGTTAAGAAGATGCGGAGGATGGGCAGCAGTTGATGATGCCCTTTACTCACTAGCAATGGGTCCCGATACTGGGTAAGACATTATGAATCTTGCGTTGTTGGAGATGTGCGCCACAACACCCTTGCACAAGACGAAGGCAGAAGACACAAACAAAGGCCATCATGAGCACGGATACGATGACAAAGAGACAACTGAAATGTATGCTAACATAATGTATATTGTTCAGCTTGCAGATATCTCCAGCTTCGAGGATCATCGGTGTGGTTCTCAGCCGTCGCTTGTATAACCTATTTTCTAGGATCGCAAAACCCAGAGCTGATGATTATTTCAAATCCATCAATGTCAAGGCGGCGTACTGCACCAACGAGCCTTTTATTTTGGCAAATCAAGCAACACATATATTTTTCTTGGAAGACACATTTGCACGTAGCGATGATCGAGAGTATTGCAAAGGTTTGAGCAGATGAATTCGCTTAATGAAGTTGCACAACAAGATGATGCTTACATCGCCCCTCGATGTACAAAAACACGATGTTCCTAATATCTTTGAGAACCATCATGTCAATGACGCCGCGAAAAGATTGCTCGTCGTGGTTGTGGACATACAAGAGTTGATCAAGAAGAAGCCAACGCTCGAGGATGTTGAGGACGAAGAAGAAGATGACACCGTGGGGAATTACGATTCAGACCGATACACATGGCGAAGATGTTGACGCTGCTGCCGGATGATGATTACATTGCTTTTGTCGATTTGCTCGTCAAGACGCTTTTTCTACTATGTGAAATTGTGTTTGCTATGACAACTGAAACCTGATGAACATGTTGTTTAGTATTTTGCTGTGAGAACATCACTTGTTATGTATAATGACATAGTTTGCTGTTGGACTGTAATTTGCTTGACGTCTTCGAATGAGAACAAAGCTGACCCGACAGGGCCTCTCGCTATTTATTTATTTATATGAGCAAAAGTTTATACCCCTTATTTCAAGTAATAGAAATCATTAGATGTTCACAATGTTACGCCCAGCTCGCTACATGTGTTTCATTCATTACTAGTTTCAAGAAAGTGCTCATGTCGATCCATCGAATACATCACGAAAGTGCTACATACACCGCAAATAAAGAGACAATCATCCTACATAGCACATCGATTTTGCCCATTATCTTCACAAGCTCTTTCATCTCCTCATTGTCATTAAGGCCATTCAAAGCCAAGTTTGGCCATGATCATAGGAACTGCATCTTTAACCTTCGCTCCAGATCTTCCTCTTTGCCGCTCCTTCGCCATTTGTCCAACACCCCAACCTGCTGGTATTGGGATTCCTCGCTAACCAAATAATCAGCGAAGTTGCATTCCTCCACATCAAGAACTTCCCGTAAATACAAATCACACGAATCTTCCCTTTCTCGCATTTAATCAAATTGGGAGATCATCAACCAAACTATTAAAAAATCAGCAACCGAAAGCAGCAGTAACAACACTTAAACATATTATTACCCCATGATTCGGCATTTGTAGAAGACTCGCCAGGTTGCGGATTGTGGTTGAGACGCGACGGATGACTCGCGGATTTGCAGCAAGTGGCACCACACCAACGGCAGCGGTTGCGATGAGCAATCGCTCATAAAAGCTGCGCGTCCGGGGTGTGATGAGACCCACATGCGATGGTACGGGTGGTGACTTGGTGCATATTCGTTGTTGCCTCGTCAAGAGCAGGTGGACGAGCAACCAGCAGACATGGTTGTTGCGCCGAGCTTCGATGCTAGGCGCAGTAAGTAGAGAAGAGGAGAAGCTAACGTTGGATATGTTAGTTTCATTACTTGCAGAGTAGCATAGCACCATATATAGTCATAGTCTAGGTTTCGATTCAACCAGCTACAGTGAGCACGCCTTTCTTTTTTCTAAAACTCGCAACGCCTCTTTACCGGGTACACTAGCTTGTTCTCAGACGCCTTCCCAAGTCTTTGATTTTCTTTCCTTTTTGCAGGAAGGAAGGAGGACAAAATTGAGAGTTCCATGGAATCGAACCCAAGACCTCTCTGTTGAAAACCAAGGGTGCTAGTCACTTATGTGGCTTAACGCTCCTCGTGAGGAGGACGGCAAACAACGATTTTCCTCACGCTTTTCTTCCTATATATAAAAAAGTATGCTACTTGGTGTCCGCTTAGTCAAAAATGATTGTGCCAACTTGACCCTTCGATTGACATTCAACGCCTCACACGCTTTCTTCGCCTTCTTCCTCGAGCCGCCAGTTAAACCAGCGCCAAGGGACCGCCGCGCCCCGCCTCCCACGGCTGGCCGTGATCTTCCCCGCCTCCTGCTCGCTCACGCCCGAGGCCTCACCATCGCCCTCCGCCTTGTTCGCCACAAGGGCCGCCTCCGTGTTGTCAACATGGTCAACAACCGAGAGGAATAAGGAGATGACTGACATGGTGAGGATGATGAGGGACCCAAAGAGCTGCAGTAATTTTGTTTTTACGGACGGAGAAGGGTATCAACTGGCTAAAGGGACCTGGGTCTGCCTAGCCTGTGCTTTTATTTCATATGTTTAGCATATGACCAGCCCAGCTTTGTTTTTTTCCTTTCTAAAAATGGCTAGCCAGCTATTTTGTTTTTTACGTAATAACCAACATAGGCCTACTTGCTTTTCTACGCCTCGCCAATGGAAATCTTTCAAGACGAGGAGGGATGCATTTTGCCCGTAAAATGGGCTATAAGTAATAATAAATGGGCTATAAGTAATAAGAAATGGGCTATAAGTAATAGTAAATGGGCTGTAAATGAAAAATACAAAGAAACATGCAATTAGTTCCCAAATACTGTTTTCTTTTCGATTTTGATATTTTAAATTTCATTTTTTTGTGCTGGTAAAATTTCATTGAATTTAAAATAAGGTACATTTATATTTAAAATTAGTTTGAATCGCTATAAATTTCGGGTTGATGTCGTTTGGGGACAGATTTGGAGGCTGACTTGTGGGTCTACTAGGTTGACGGTACTTTGGCTTTGTCAACTTAGTCCACAAACGATTCAAATTTAGTCCACAACGATTCTAGTAGCAAAGGACCGCTGGATGTTAATCCAACGCCGTCAGGTCGCTTCTTTTCAATATCCGATCTTCTTGCTCTAGCCGCCTAAACCAGTTCGTGGAACTGCTCGCTCCCACCTCCTGGTCGGGTCCGGGTCGGCGCGATAGGCCGCACCGCCCCACCCTACTTCATTGTCGGGCCAGCCATTCCTCTACTCACCCACACCTCCCGTTATTTTCCCGCGACGGCAATGACCAAGAACTCCCCACAACAGGCAACCATTGCCGAAGTCTTCCCCGGCCCGTCGCTCCTTCCTAGGCCTCGCCGTCCACCGCCATGGTGCTTCGGCACGCCTGGTCAACGTGGTCAATCGATGACATCCATCGGCCGTGGATCAGACGCGAAAAATAATGATTCCTCCACCGACACCGGGACCCACCGAAGGGCCTCTCAGATTTCACTTAAAAACGGTCCCCAATCGACATGTCGGACCCACCAGCTATATCGCTTCACGCAAGGAAGAGCCCTTATTACGCACAAAAAATGAATACCCACCTCGCTAGATGGGACCCACCATAGTGGAGGATGATTTAGGGCCAACTAAGTTGACGGGACGAGGGCTTTGTCAACTTAGTCAATATGAACGATTCTAGCTCCAAAGGACTGACGATGTCCATCCAACGACCATAGTGCTTCTTCAACCTCCGTCTTCTTGCTCCACCACCAAAGCAAATACCGGTCGTGTCGCTGTTTCCTCGCCTCGTGGTCGGGTTGTGATGTCATGGAGGCCTCACCCCCTACTACTCCCACCGCTGGCCCAGGTATCCTCTACTCACCCACACCCCATGTTATTCTACTTGAGACGACAATTTCACGCCGCAGCCGAACCAATGAACCTCAGATTCTCTCCGCCGCTGGCTACCACCGCAAGCCTTCCCTATCTGTCATCCCTTCCTAGGCCTCGCTGTCGTCTGCACCACCGCCTCGATGCTCTCGCGCAAGCGTGGTTAACGTGGTCAATGACCGACTTCCATCGGAAGAGTATCAGACGTGGAGAGGCCGATACCGGTCCAGTGGCCGCAAGGAAGCGCCTCCTTATTACGCACAAAATAATTATTCCTCCACCGACAAAGAAGGACCCACCGACGGGCCACCTTATTTCGTGAAAACATGTCCCCCGACCGCCGGACCCACCGGACGGGCCAGCAGATTTCGCGAAAAAACGCTCACTGCGGTCAGCCGCCTCGCACTCCACCGAAGTGCCTCCTTATTACGCACAAAAAAATGAATACCCTCTTGTTAGCCGGGACCCACCATGGTGGGAGGCTGACTTGGGCCTTACTAAGTTGACTAGGACGGGGCCTTTGTCAACTTTAGTCAATATGAACGATTCTAGCTCCAAAGGACCATAATGACATCCATCCAACGGTCAGAGTGCTTCTTCAACCTCTCGGTCTTTTGCTCCAAATTACCTAAAGCTGCGCCGGTCGTGCCGCATGCTCCCGCCTCCCGTGGGTCGGTTGTTTCGCCATGGAGGCCTCACCGCCTCTACTATTCCCACCGGCAAGGCCAGTTCTCGCACGACGGCAGCCTCACACCGCAGCCAACCAAAGGAACCTTGTACTCCTCTCCGCGGGCTTCCACCGCTGCCTTCCCTTGCCTCGCAGCCCCTTCCTAGGCTCGCCGCCGCCCACCGCCTCGGTGTTTCGGCGCGGCGTGGTCAATATGGTCAAGGAACGACTTCCATCGGACGCGGATCAGACGTGGAGAGGTCGATACCGGTCCATACCGCAACAAGGAAGGGCCTCCTTATTACGCTGAAAATAATGATTCTCCACTTGATACCGGGACCCACCGGACGAGCCATCAGATTGTGAAAAACGCTTTCGACTTGGGACCCACCAGCTACATCTTCGCACGCAAGGAAGTGCATCCGCAAAAAAACAAAACGATTCACCTCTCGATCACCGGACCCACCAGCGACACCTTCGCACGCAAGGAAGTGCGTCCGCAAAAAAACACCGCCTCGACAGCCGGGACCCACCAGCTACATCTTCGCACGCAAGGAAGCGCGTCTGGCAAAAAAACGATTCGCTTCGACCGCCGGGACCCACCACTACATCTTCGCAGTAAGGAAGTGCTCGATACCGGACCCACCTGGTCAAGCGCATATAGCATTGTCATTCTCGTCGCGAACGTACGCACATACCGGTCATTGTAGAGGCGCCGCGACGTGTCGTAGTAGAGGCGCCGCACGCGTCGTAGTAGAGGCGCCGCGACGTAGCATGTACACGCACGCACATCGCGTAGGGTGTAAGAAAGAAAATACGCCACGCACGCATATACGTGCAGTGGTCTCAACGCCTACTTGCGACATACGCATATGGCTGGGTCGGAACGGAGAAACAGGGTCGCCGCCGTGTTCATGGGGAGCCAACCGCTGGGTCGAATCTAATGCGTGGTCGTGTTCATTGGGAGGGCTTGGACGAACATGCGATGGAACGAGGTCCGCGCATCGCATAACGGAGGAAATGGACCTCCACGCTCGTAACAGGGTCCCGCTGATCGGGAGGGTGGGCGCATCGCAAAACGGAGGAAACGGACCTCCTAAGGTCGAAACCGGGTCCCGTTGATCGGGAGGTGTGGCGCATCGCAAAACGGAGGAAACGGACTTCCTACGGCCAAACAGGGTCCCGTTGATCGGGAGGGTGTGGCGCATCGCAAAATGCATTTAAACGGACATCCTACGGTCGAAACGGGGTCCCGTTTCATCGGGAGGGTGTGGCGCATCGCAAAACGGACTCCGGATACCGCTCATCTCCACCTTCGACCTCCTCCACCTCCACGGCTCTTGTTCATCCAGCTCCACCGCTGCTACTCCACCGGCCATCGCTCAGCCACCCTCCAAGGGCACCCTCCACCGCTCATCGCTCATCCAGCCCTCCACACCACGGGTCCTGCTCAACCACCCTCCACGGCCACCCCTCCATCATCTAATGTTCATCCAGCCCTCCACACCACGGGTCCTGTTCATCCGCAGGCAACGCCACCGCCATCGCTCATCCAAACCCCCGCAACGCCATCGCTCATCCAATCGACGGGTTTCGCTTAGCAGCAGCAGCGGCGAATCGCCCATCGGGTTCGCTAACAGCCATCGATCGATCGCCGGGTTCAAGAATGCGAGCCCGCAGCGGAATCGCCGGGTTCGCTTAGAGCCCAACGCCGCCGGTTCGCTTAGAGCCAACGCCGCACACACGCACGCACGCATTTAGAGAAACGCCGCATCGCCGCCCCGACCTCCCACCGTAACCGCAACTCCCGTAATTTTCTCGCTTCTTGCTTCTACCACGTTTTTTCCGCCATGAACGGCCCAAAGAATGTCATGTAGCTGCTTCTCCGCCCGCCCAGACTTAAAATCCCATTTTCTGTCATGATTTTTTGTCATAGAAGTAGGAGCCCACCACATCTATGATGATTCCGGTTTTGTCACAATTATCGCCATAGAAGTGTCATATGTATGACAATTTTTTTTTCGTTCGGCCAAAAATGTCACGGATGTGTCTTTTTTGTAGTGATAGTACTTTTCGTAGTCGCCGCTTTGTCGGGCGGGTCGGCAATTGCTATCTTCTTCAATGTCATGTAGGCATCATCATACGATTCAAGCCCACCATCCGGAAGGCCGATCCCAATGGTGGAGAAGGGTTCACCTGAACGGCCGCACCGCTATGGATGTTGTGCAAAATGATGGTGGTATCCGCCGAGGTATGCAAGCCAATTCGCTGGCACCGATTCCGACCTATTTATAAGACGGTGGGTAGCGGAGAAATTACGGATGGAAATGGAATAACTAAGTACTACATGATCAAACTCCATTATCGACCGCCATCGGACAAAATCCGACTACCTCTCAACATCGGCAACTCTAGCGGAGTCAACGGCAACCATGGCCAGGAGCGTGGACTGCTCAAGGATTGTCCCATAGAAGAACCTTTCCTCGAGGACGATGGAAGACCAATAAGCATGGCCTTTTCCCAAGCCTGCTTAAGCTGCCTTGAAAAGTTGGTGCAGGAAGCACCGAGTCTTGCGGGCGGTGAGGACGTTGGAGCGGCGTGCGATTTCTCCCAGAGGATCGCTGCCCAAGGTCTCCTAGCCCCGACGAGGAGGAGAACCGTCAAGTAATCCATGGAGCAGCGACTAACTTCCTTCTCTTCGGGGAGGGAATCAAGGAGGAGATAAGAGCGTAGTAACAAGTAGGCCTCGCCCCTTCCAATCGTAGATCGCTCTCAAAGTGAAGGGGTGAGTCTATTATTTACTACTAGTACTAGCATTATGGAACATTATGGGATTGCATTATACTGTAAATAATAGCACTAGTAAGAAATTTTGGCACTAGGTAGTAGTTTTTATGGATTAAGAAATTTTGGGTATGTTTTTGCCATTTTGTACAAGCCAACTAGTGTCAAAAAACGCCTTACATTATGTGACGGAGGAGTACGATTGCATCAGAAGCAGCACCAAGATTACTTTTCTCAACTAGTAGTGTGATGTACTGCATTTCTAGTCTAGTCTAGTATAGTGCACTAGTTTTGAACTCTTGAATCTCGTGGCCAAGGAGCTACGGTTGGAAGTGGAGGGTACTATCGTTTCAGAACCATCGCTGTACTATCAATGCAGGGAAGTACACTCAGAGTGGCCTAGTGGGTACTTCTTGCTATATTCAGCCGCCTTCACGTAGGGAGTAGCTGGCCTACTCACCGCCTCCTCTCACGCACACACTAGCAGCTTGTTTATCAATCTACTGTTATCATCACAAGTAACATTTGAGTTATTTGATACAACAAGACTAGGCTTTTCGCCCATTTGTGGAGGTGTAATGGATCTCGTCGAACTTTGTTAGAACTAGTTCTTTTTATGAATGAGATGAAGCAAAGCTTTTGCCTCCGCTTAAAAAACACGCAAGAGGAATTTATTTTATTGTAGAGACAATAATGGAGTGAAGTCCATGCGGTAACGCCACAAGCTACAGAGTAGTAGTAGATCACTTTACGACGGAGCCATATTGCACAGCTCCCAATGCCCCGCCAGCTTTTCCTGCCTCGGCTTAATTGGGAGGCGCTAGTTTAAATATGCTACTAGCTGATGAGGAAGCTGCAAGCGAGGTGCGGCTAGGGCGAGCATGCGAGCCACTGGATGCTGGGAAGGAAAACCCGTTCACGTGGCTAGGCTGTCTAGTGCACCGAGATTGTGGGGTCGCACGTCCTTTCGACTTCAAAACTCAAACTACCCTTGTAAAATATAGCTCGCAGTGAAGTGTAGTAGTACTATTTTTAAAAGGCCAGGCCTTCAGCCGGGATCGAACCCACAAAACGAGGTATACACTCGCCGACCACTAGTAGTACTCACCGAGTACAACGCAACCTAGAATCACCTTTGTCGCTAGTAGTACGTACATTTCTTACAAGAAACCCCTAATAATGCAAGAAACCACTAAAATGCCAAGAAACTACTACCACTTGCATACGCAGAGTTAAGATAAGACTACCTTATCAACCATTGTACATGCTCTACCAACAAAAATCCTCGAGTGACCTCCTACCTCCGCCCATCCACCTAGTCATCCTCGCCATGGGACGCAGCTACCGCCACGGCATATGCGAGGTCAAAACCGCCGGGTGCGGAGCCCATGTTATGCAGCCCGATGCCAGCCCGCTCTGGGCTCAGGGCCGCTTAGCTAGCCAAGATAGCTCCGCCCAGCCGCTTGTCTGCAAGGTTTGCTAGCTAGATTGGCACGGCAGCGCGGCGGCGTGCTCACAAGACCAAGGCCAGCCAGCCATCTGCTCGAGCGAAGGCCAGCAGAGCAGCTTGCTCGCCGGAGTCACGCCGGCCAGCTCGCCAACCTGCAAGGAGGCCAAGACAAGGTCTGCCCGTCTCGGCAGAAAGGGCGCCAACTCGCCATCACCGGCGCCACCGAGAACACGATCAATACTGCTTGAAGTAATGTTCAGAAAATAATGATTTGAGGGGAATAACAGGATACAAGGTCGATGTGGGTCCTCGTGTCAACGGTTAAACAAAATGTGTTGGTTTGCTGCCTCATCAAGACGGACGTGGGGCCAACCCTGTCATAAATGGGTTTAAACGAACCTGATCGGTAGGAGTACCTGGTAGTAGTTTTTGGCGTGGATTAAGAAATTTTGGGTATGTTTTTGCTATTTTTGTACAATAGATTCTTCCTAGGGCTGGTTGAAAGTGGTAGTTTTTGTTAAATACTCTACATATTGTAAGTAGGAGGAAAGTTAAGCTTTGGAAGCCAATAAGGAACGCTTAGTTACATAGTGCATATGTGTACATGATTGAAAGTAAATATCAACCATGAGTGACTAATATCTTGATGGAAAACTCAAACTATGGAATTCTAGGAAAAATGCATGGTTGGAAATACTAGCAATGTTCATGCCTGCTGTAACGAATCATAATTAGAATAATACTTATTCACAAACTTGGTACAAAACACTCTAATTTTGATATACATATGTTTCAATTAGAATATATTCCTTGGGCTGCTTTGGTGAGGTCAGGAGGATGTGGTTGGTTTTAAGATACTAATTATGGGTTTTTCTAAAATTGGTAGACAAGTGGGATGTTGGTGAGAAAAGGCAACAACTTACCTCACAATCGTTAGATGTAGATCTAATGGTCGAAATGACGGATGGCGCATACACCAAAGATCACCAACTTAGTCTTGTGTAGGAGTATTAGCAAGATCCGTGCATTGCACGGAACATAAGAGCATTTTTTATAAAACACTTGTTGTGATTGACCTCATGGAGTAATCCCATGTGTAAAAACTAATGATATCTTGAGAAATATGAGATAAGGTGAAGAGGAGGGGTGTGGTGGTGGTTGGTGGTCTGACTGAGCGGAGGCATGGGGATTGACGACGCCGGCAGCGCCACTGCCAGCTTTGTTCCAGAGGCGCCTTTCTTAATTGCTCAACAATGAGGTTTGTTGGAGATAGGGATGAATGAGGAAGGCCTTGTCTGCAAATGTGGAGAGGGGTGCGGTATCTTTTAGTTTAATTTCCATCCGCCGATATAGATCGACGGTCTATATTGCAAGATGGCACACGCACTCATCATCACCACCTCGGTTTTTATAAGAGAAGAAATATAATTATGGAGATACAAACGATTATCGATACTTGCTTCCGTAAACTAGCATCTACATTCTATTCAACGCCTCGCATGTGGGGCCTTAGCACAATGACTTCTCGACCGTAAAACAAAGAATTTCCCGTCACGACAAGGAGGGGGTGACGGCGCACGCTTTTGGCTTGCTCTAGTCCTAGTATAGTCATAGTAGGTGGTCTAAGCACGGTAGATTTATTCTTTTCACGCCTCGTGTTCGCCAGATCGCCATGACTGTTGATGAATAGACGGTAAGTTATTCACGGGAAACCCTTGATGAGCGTGGTTTATGAGAGAGAGAGAGAGAGAGAGAGAGAGAGAGAGAGTGATATGTTAGAGAATGAGGCAATGATAACAGATTCTTTGTGTCTATGTGTGTGGAGGATAGAGAGAGACATGCACATGGGGCTTTGTGTTGTGTAACGTGGAGACACATATACATAATTAGAGAGTGAGTGTAAGATACACATGCGACATGGGAAGAGATGAGGATCCAGATAAATGGGTGTTTGTGCATGTTTGTGTGTGTTTGTGCACGCTGCTTGTGTAAGAGGGAGAGAGGTACGTGAATAGACACACCACCGATGATGTAAACCTAGTATAAGGGAAGGGGGAATGGTGTGACATGTGTAGAAGGGATAGCCCAAAGGGCTGGGGAGCAGACTATTCGAAGAGACATCGAGTGTGTGTGTGTGGAGAGGGGTGAGAGCGAGAGAAAGAGAGAGCTAGCGATGGAGAGAGAGAGAGAGAGAGAGAGAGAGAGAGAGAGAGAGAGAGAAGAGAGGGGGCGAGAGGGGTCGTTTGTGTCCATAAATGGCATATAGATAGGGAGACAATGTTGATGTTGTCCGAAATTGGCATATGAACGGAGACGCAAGGGAAGCGAGTCATCGTGTGTGTGTGATAGGGACTTCATGAGAGATCTAGAATAGATGGTGTAGAGAACAATGTGCGAAATTGAGAA
The DNA here is from genome assembly GCA_021605205.1 of Aegilops longissima. Classification (NCBI taxonomy): domain Eukaryota; kingdom Viridiplantae; phylum Streptophyta; class Magnoliopsida; order Poales; family Poaceae; genus Aegilops; species Aegilops longissima. Next base: position 52,513 of record JAHIAM010007508.1, on the reverse strand, counting down.
CGATTATACATTAGGGAGCTATGCAAAGAGTCACGACATATATGTATGTAGGGAAGGAGCTGGGGCGGGTCCGCATGTGGGAGAGATAGAAAGAGGAGAGTGGTGCACAAGGAGACAAAGTGTGCTTGTTTGCAGTGGGGTGGTGTGTGAGGTGAGTGCGCGAGAACCACATAACTAGGAGATAGACGCTTGGGGCTTACGCTTGTGTGTATGGGAAATATACACTCTACATAGTGCGGTGCTTTGGTAAGAGAGATAGCGGAGACCTAGAGAGTGAGAGAAGAGATGTGCATGCCCGAGAGACAAAGTGTTAGAGACCTATGTTGGGGTCCGACTTTACAAGAGAGAGGGTGTTAATGTGCTCGTGTGTTGGTGTTTGGGGAGAGAACGACTTCTATGTGTGTGTGTGTGTGGTGGTGGGGGGGTGACTTCAGATAAAGAGTGAGGTGTCTATATTTGAGGGACTTTAGCGAATTGAGATATTGTGCACTCATGGTTGATCACATCGAAATATCACGCTACCAAAGTTTAGCCCCGCGATATTCCTGTTTTACCCTCGCCACATGAACGGAAAAGGGCTGCTTTGGTAACTCCATTGTTTTCCTCTTGCCCCAAACATTCTTCCCGTAGCCCTCCCCGACTTCTAACCACGGCAAGTCACGAATCTAGTCCTCCGCCGCAATGGTGGACCTCACACCTCACGGATCTACCTTCCGCACCTTGGAACCCCTAATCGCCAACTCACCACTTCACCGAGCCGCTTCAATGATCGGGTTTGTCCACCGCCGAGATCTCCTTGACCGCCATCATGGTCCACCGCAACGGATCTGCTTAATCGGTGCCCTCCACCACAGCCGTAGGGCCCTTCATCGACTTCCTCCCGCTTCTTCACGGGCTCCTTCATACAAGCCTCGCTCGACGCAACAGATCCGCCACCGAAAGCACTATACAACGCGCTCACCAAGCCTTCGCCCATCAGACCGACTCCGCCCACGGACGCCATATTCAACTCACCGCCCTGCTTAACGATGCCCCATCCTCATCAAAGTTATTTCGATTTGTACTCCTTCGTTTTTTCTTTATCATACAACTGTTCACTTACCAAAGATGAGCTTTCTTGTATGTCGATAGGCGCCAAACCGTAAGCACCGAGCAGCCAGCGACGGCGCATAACCGCCCAAACTCAACCGCAACATGAGCACCATCGACGCATCCTTAGCTATCAAGTATGACAACGATACCCATACGCCGAGAATCGTGTACTATTATCCAACGGCCGCGCCACGCTCACTTTCCTAGCATAAGCACCACACCTTTGAATTTCTTCAGGCATCATTCAGTTTTTCATGAGACGCGTTATTCTCGCTTGCACCAGAGGGCCATACTTCGGCAAAGGAACATGTTACATGTGTTACATTACATACCAAAGGCACATATAGTTAATATGTTTTAGTTATGTTCTGATGCCACCGTTGGTTCCATCGATCGCTTAATATTCTCTATGCTTAATTACACATCAGCAAACTAGCATGTGGTTCCGCCGCTTTTTGTTCGCTTTTACCCTACATTTTCTCGATGCTAGCTATTACATCACCGCTCCGAGCCTCTGCTCATTACTTGTTTGTGTGTTCTTGATCTTCCCAAGTTACATGACTAATTTGATGCTTCTATTAATTATGGAGCTGCCAACCCCATCAAGCAAAATATTTGTTCTTTTGGTGCCGCACCTCTAACAAGCATAAAATGGAGGGAAGCAGATATATTGTCGTATGCACACACCCTTCTTTCATTAGTTTAGATGAACCATCGATGATCAATTCGACAAAGGCATGTGATTAAAATTAATTTTACCTAAATAGATGGTGTAGAATATACTACAACCACTAGATTTGCAACCACGGATGTCGATTTATATCTTCAAAGAACATTGCAACAACAGCTAGGCTTCACAAAGAACATATGGTAAGCCAAAGTGTTTTAGTACATGTTAAATGTAATGCGAGTGGGCTGCTTTCTTGGCTTGTGCCTCAACATGTAATCCTACCAATTACAAATAGTTCAGCTTGTTCCGCTTTGCTGTATTGCTTGATTTGAATGCTTGTTTGTTGTTACGCTATACCTGAGTTGGCTAATATGTCAAGAAGGCTCATTGTACTATCGTAAAGAAATGCATGCCTATTTAATTTGAGTCCTTAACTTTTCCTCTCAACTTCTTCACAAGACTGTCTTAGTAGTTTATATGAGGCCACACTCATAAGTGCTTTCTCGATTATTTCAACTCGCTTAGATGCCTTGGCAACTTAAATATAGCGGTTGTACACTTCCTTCAACTTTCATCTTACCATTTTAATTTTTTTCGCTGATGCTGCTTTGAACCATTTAAATATAGTTTGCCATGCTCGCAATAATTCATCCGTTGCTTACCATTTAAGCTTATCGCCTCGGATCATACGATAACTATCTCTTACTTATGTCCAGCTGAAACCTTTCAGATGCTGTTCACACTAGGACACAAATGTACAACCCTAGAATCTATTTGTGGAAGCAAGCCATCCATGTTACCAGATGGTATCAGTTCAGAGGCAACACCACGAGAGCAGTCCGAGTACGATATTATAGTGCTTGAGGCTCTACTAGAGGCGTAAAGAGATAGTGTGGCTGCCATGAATGAGGTAATCTTTATCTTGAGGCTGGAAATTACGGAATTAGCGGCACGCATTATGCAAGCAACCCAAGAATTGGAGGAAGTAAGAATGTTGCATTTGAAGACGGAGGAGGTCCTGCTGTTTCGCTATCCAAGCCCAAGGTAATCCCGTTCTTCTTTAGATACCATTTGAAATTGTAATTAAATTATTGTACTTGCATGTTGTGTCATGTCTCTGAATGGATTATGTTGCAAGACCCCTATGTTGTCCGGAATTCCATGTTGTCCATGTGTTGTAATGATCCGAATTTTTAGGAGAGGTAATCCTCAAGATTTGTATGGTTGACATAAGGTGAACTGTTTTCGTGTGAGCATATTGTATTGATGAAATAACTGTTTGAATCAGAGTGTATCCAACCTACTGAATTCAAGATCACGGCATTTCTAAATCATAATCATATATAAAGGTGGAATAAATCTTTGTTGTGGTTTTGAAGAAATAAATAACAAAACGATAATTATCTATGGATATTCGCAATCTAATACAAACTGATTTGAATTTAGTTTGCCAGTCCTGTGGCAAACGTGAATGCTAATTCTCCCAAGTTTTGAACGGTTGCTAAACACCCACTATAATTTGTGGGCTGCCCGGCAAGTGTTTATGAGATGGAAATTACTGCTCACCCCTCGACACTTGACATCCTTATCGACCGGATTTACACCGCCGGTAGGGGCGACTAGTAACTTCAATCGACGTGACACGACGGCCTCGAGCCCATTCAGACACGGGCGCCAAACATGGGCGGCAAAACACATTTGACTCAAGCTCGTCCAAAGACATGTGTCTCTTCCTCCATTTCCCATTCATACACGGTGGGCGCCAAAACAAACTCTCCTCGTCCAAATCGATGTAGGCTAATATTTTAAATAGGGCAGATGTAACTTCCATCGACGTGACACAATCGCCTCTACCGTCAGCCCTGCTCATACACCATGGTGCCAACCGTGGCAGCAAAACACCTCTCCTCGCCCAAATAGTTACCGCAAATATTTGGGAGATGCGAGATTACCGTCCTATCCCCAACCGATGCGATGTTCGATATTTTAAACGGGATAAGTTCGTAATTTTCCCCATTTCGAGAAGCGCCCCCAAAGTTTGAGATCGCCTCCCTCCATTTCCCCATTCATACACCGCCGGCGGCATGACAACATCCGCATCGCGCCAGCCTCCTCCGTCCGCCACCCCATCCTCCACCTTGCCGAGCTGCTACCCCTACCCTGCCGCCCATCGCAAGAGATGGACGCCTTCATCCACGGCGCCGACCAGATCGTTTATCGCCTCCTTCTGCTTCATCGGCGCTGCCGTCCACCTTGCCGCTGCCGCCCTACGACCGCTTTGTCCACATTGCCGCTGCCGCCCTACGACCGCTTCGCCCACGGCAACAGGATATATCCACCAACCCGGCCGCTCGCCGCCTAAAGTCTTCTTCCCCGCCGCCGATACCATCGCACCCGCAACACCCTCAACGACAAGATAGGCCTACACGGCGCGCAAGAGAGGTGGTACTCTTCCATATGTGCTTAAGTTATTGATCTCACCCGAAAATAGATCGTAATTTGTTTATCGATTTTCTTGTCCGTACTCAAATCGTAGTGGCTAGTTGAAAGCAAACATTGGTTGCGGTAGCTTTGTCCGTTTGCACCTTCAAATCCGCCATGGCACGGGCACTATACTCGTTAAGCTTATGGTTTCCCTTTATATTCACTAGCATCATCGTAGGTGCTTCGTGGTCGTGCTAGCACCGCTCCTCAAGACCTCAACCCAAAGCTTACGTGTTCAAATACGAATCTGATATGATGCTCATATAACTAAAATAGAGAATGTTTAATTGGTCACCTAATGTTCCTATATTCGCTTCAAAAGCATGTGCGCCACCCATCGCCCAGCTAGTTCCACTTTCCTGATTTTTCTTGATGCTTAGGGTTTCCCTTTATCTACTCTACTATGACCTCCAGAGGTGCTTTCAATCGCACTAGCATTACTCCACCCTTCAAGCTAAACAACACAACACTCGAATTCAAAGCTTAGTTGTTCAAATATGATTGTGATATGATACCGATATTAGTTAACCGACACATTTAATTGGTTAGCTAAAGGTCCCACTTGAGTTTCCAAATGCATGTCGCGACATATAGATAGACAGCATAATTGCATTTCTTTGTCACTTGTTGACCGTATTTCTTGTCCATACCAAATCTTAGTTGTTATTTCAAAGCAAACATCGGTTGCTAACTACCCTTGCACGGTTTGCAGCTTTAGATCTGCCATCCCACCGCCACGGTCAACATCAGATCGATCATGCTTATGTTTTCCCATTTTATGATGACCACAATCAGCCTACGTGGTTCGTGGTCGTAATAGCACTGCTCCACCCATCGAGCTAAACAAGCTTAGTTGTACAAATTCATATATGATATTATTGCTGATATTAGTAAAACTGAGAGATGTTTAATTGGTTAGCTAAATGTTCCTACTTTAGTTTCAAATGCATGTGAGCCACATATGGAGAGACCGAAAGAATAGTATTTCTCAGGCGCCTCGTTCATCATGGTGGCCAACCGACATTGTATTGAAACACTTGTAATATCTTCAATCTGCTTGCTCTTCCGCTTCTTCTTTAAGATGATACTCTTCTCTTGCGGTCGATCGTCAGTCGAGTTGTTCTCCTTAGTATATTTTGAATCACAGTCAGTCTACTTGTTCTTCTTTACTATATGTTGAAGCTATCATCTCATAAGTGTCATCACCTCCGAGCTCTCATATTTTGAGTAGTAGGCCACATTATATTAATGCACACAACAAATTACAGCATGCATGGCATCTTTTAAAAGAATTGCGAGATAGCACAAAGGGGTTTACAGGAGGCAGATTGATTAGAATCACTTCGCATTACAAAGAAAATCTCACTTGTTTTTATGTTTTCATGCATGTCGATATTGAACATTATCAAATGAATATGAGAATGGGCGACGAGAGGAATATTATGAACGATCCACCGCTAACAAACTTGGCATGGTGGAGGATGGCCTATCTTATTCACCCATCAAGGTGCTTGCTCTAACTTTGCAAAGTTGTATTGGTCGCACATATTTTTCATCCGACCTCTTGCATTTCTTCTAGTTTTTTACACCATCCGCTTAGTTTAAGCATCATGTATGAGTATATGTCATAACTATCCATTTTCTGACTCTATTCCATGTGTCGTCACACTATGTTTTTCCAATAAATGTTGTTCTTTCGTGATAGATGTCCAAAAGGAAGAGGGTGAATGTAGATCCTCAAGGAGTACAAACTAGGTATTTGGAAAAGGTAGTGGTACCTGTTAAATCAGATAGATCAGCAGCCACGTAAAACACAGCCCAACTGCACTCACACTTTACCCCTACTCCAAAGGGCTAAACCCCTATTAGAACTGCTGGGAGCCCAAATATGTAATCGCTTATGATATCCATTCAAAATTTGAACTCCTAAATTTCTGCTTGTGCCTTACCTTCTCTCCTGTATGAAAACTAATTTCAGATGAATCTCCTTGCTCAAAGGATCATACGATCTCAAAACAATAATGGCTCTGCATTGCTCTTGTCAAGACTCTCTCCCTTTTGCCTTGTAACGCTGTACTTAATTAATTGCTATTTAATTATGTATCATCACCGCACCGAGCTTCATTATCCTCTGCTTCTTCCAATATTATTTGATCTATATTTACTCTTTGCAAAATGTAGAATAATGGCAACACTTATAACGAATTTTCTTTGGGAATTTATTGAATTATCCTTTCATCAACATGGAGAAGGGCTTTGTCTAGCCCGTGTTAACATGTAATGTAAGTTCATCCTTCTCAAGCCTTCAAACATTGTTCTAGTATAGATTTGGATAGGCATCATTGCCTCCATCGATGTTTGCTTTGTTGTTTACATCTGATTGATGTTTGGAACAACTACCAGCTTCAAATTGTAGTTAAAATATGTTCCTTATGCGTAATGTATCCATTTATTTGCTTATATAATTGTGAAACCTGTTACGGTCTCCTTGTTTCTCTTCCGAGTCGTGATTCTTACGCAAGGCAGAACTTTAGGGAAGATAGTGAGCCAAACCATCTTGAGGACAGCGAGATGACCCCAAGGTCCTGCCTTTGATGAAGACAAGGAGTTGAAGCTACTCACCAAAGGTGTGAGACAACCTCTCAGGCAAATACCGCTTCAATCGGTTCGACTTCTTCAGCCTCAACTTAAAGCGGAAAGGCTTGCTTCAGCTCAGCCCGACTTGAAGTCAAAGATGCAATGAAGATGTCGAGGACTGCCGTATGCAACATCATGCCTTAAATCTAGTGTTGATGCATCTATCGCTGACACAACTGAGGTCTACTCAGCTTCTTCACCTGTTTGGGGGCTAGACTTGCCAGTGCCTAGTGCCTTCAAGTGCTCTCGTTTTGTATATTCTTTTGTCGGCGCTGCTTATTTGCAATCGGTGGCTAACTTTGATGCCCAAAGGATGTAATATGTGCGATAGCCGTGATAGCCTAGCGAAGTTGCTTGCTTATTTATTTCCTTGTTGTCTTGTTTATTTGTTTGCTTGTAGTCATTGCGCTTTTTTCCGCTGTTTCTTGTGGCTGCAATAACCTATTTTTTAAACTAGGCCACAATAACCATGGGCTAATATTTATCGTAGTGACACCGGGCCTCCCACGGGTCAGAAACAAGGGCCTTCTACGGGTCAGAGAAACAATGGGCCTTCTACGGGTCAGATCATCAATGGGCCTTATACGGCAAGATGATCGACACAAACATGGGCCAATAACAGCCGCATTATGGGCGAACGGCTAAAGTTGAATCGTCTGCTCATGGGGCCACCATAATGGGCCATCGCATAGGCCGATTTCATGACGCTATGAAAACGCCAAACGTGTTAACGACCACAAACGAGCCGACTATAACCACGGGCTGAATTTGGCCCATAAGCGTAAAATGACAAGAACGGGCCGTAAGTAAACGAATCGCCGAAATGAGCCCAAAAATAAATGGGCTCGTAAGGCCGAAGATAACATAATGGAAATGGCCCAACGGAATAACGGGCCCGTAATGGGTATAAAGTGGTACACTGCTCATTACGGGCCGCTTTTACCACGGCCATTAATGGGTGTAAAGTAATACATCGCTCATTATGGGCCGCTTTCACCACGGCCGTTAATAGGCCAAAGTTACATAGGGCCTCATATGGGCCGAAGACGCCATGGGCCATACATAGGCCGGTAAAACGGGCCGAATCATATTGGGTGGCCCAGATGACTCGCATCGGGCCTAATTCGGATAGGGCGAACGGGCCTTGGGTTAGCGGGCTGTAAATGGGCTATATGCTAACATGCCGCTAACAAAGCTTTACATGGGCCGCCCGCCACCTTTTGACCAAGTCAAACGGGTCGGCCTTTTCACCGAATGGGCCTCGCTAATGCGCACGGTCGACGATCATAGGCTCCTTCGTCCAATGAGTGGATGACATCCGTCCCAACGGTGAGCCGACATCGGTTTCCTCCACCAATGATGATTTTACACATGGAAAATCCATATTGGTCGGGCTGTTAACGGGTTATCGGATCCAAAACCCGACCCGATAGCTTAACGGCGCTCCGCTATGGTGGATGCCACATGTCGGTCACCCTTGACGAAAGCACTTCAGGACGCTGCGATTTATCATCATGGAAGTGGACACTCCGTGATGATAATTTTGGTAATGTCATGGAACACTTCTACGACAAAGACATGTATGACTATCTTGATTTTGTCATAAATTTTCTTGGATGTACATGCATGACAAAAACGCGACTCATCGTGACAAACACGATCATCACGGAAGTGTATTTTTTTGTAGTGCTACTTAATGAAATATAAGTCCTAAACATTTGAAAAGTTCAAAGAATTTCAGAGTGAAGTTGAAAATCATCGCAACAAGAAAATAAAGTTTCTACGATCCGATCGTGGAGGAGAATATTTGAGTTACGACTTTGGTCTACATTTGAAACAATGCGAATAGTTTCACAACTCACGCCACCCGAACACCACAACAGAATGGTGTGTCCGAACGTCGAATCATACTTTACTAGATATGGTGCGATCTATGATGTCTCTTATCGATTTACCGCTATCGCTTTGGGGTTATGCTTTAGAGACGATCGTGATTCATGTTAAATAGGGCACCATCAAAACTGCTGAGATGACGCCTTATGAACTCTGGTTTGGCAAGAAACCAAAGTTGTTGTTTCGAAAGTTTGGGGTTGCGATGTTATGTGAAAAGCTTCAACCTGATAAGCTCGAACCCAAATCGGAGAAATGTGTCTTCATAGGATACCCAAAGGAAACTGTTGAGTACACCTTCTATCAGAGATCCGAAGGCAAGACATTCGTTGCTAAGAATGGATCCTTTCTAGAGAAGAAGTTTCTCTCGAAAGAAGTGAGTGGGAGGAAAGTAGAACTTGATGAGGTAACTGCACCTGCTCCCTTATTGGAAAGTAGCTCATCATAGAAATTTGTTCCTGTGACACCTACACCAATCAGTGAGGAAGTTAATGATGATGATCATGGAACTTCAGATCAAGTTGTTACTGAACCTCGTAGATCAACCAGAGTAAGATCCGCACCATAGTGGTACGGTAATCCTGTTCTGGAAGTCATGTTACTAGACCATGATAAACCTACGAACTATGAAGAAGCGATGGTGAGTGAGAGATCCCGCAAAATGGCTTGAGGCCATGAAATCTGAGATGGGATCCATGTATGAGAACAAAGTGTGGACTTTGGTTGACTTGCCCGATGATCGGCAAGCAATTGAAAATAAATGGATCTTCAAGAAGAAGACTGACGCCGACGGTAATGTTATCGTTTACAAAGCTCGACTTGTCGCAAAAGGTTTTCAAAAGTTCGCGATTGACTACGATGAGACCTTTCTCACCAGAAGCGATGCTTAAGTCCGACCAATCATGTCAAGAATTGCCGATTTTATGATTATGAAATATGGCGATGGATGTCAAAACTGCATTCCTGAACGGTTTTCGGAAGAAGAGTTGTATATGATGCAACCAGAAGGTTTTGTCGATCCAAAGGAGCTAACAAAGTGCAAGCTCCAATGATCCATTTATGGACTGGTGCAAGCCTCTCGAGTTGAATAAACGCTTGATAGTGTGATCAAAGCATTTGGTTTTGTATAGACTTTGGAGAAGCCTCAGATTTACAAGAAAGTGAGTGGAGCTCAGAGCATTTCTGATATTATATGTGGATGACATATTGCTGATCGGAAATGATATAGAATTTCTGGATAGCATAAAGGGATACTTGAATAAGAGTTTTTCAATGAAAGACCTCGGTGAAGATGCTTACATATTAGGCATTAAGATCTATAGAGATAGATCAAGACGCTTAATTGGAATTTCACAAAGCACATACCTTGACAAAGTTTTGAAGAAGTTCAAATGGATCAAGCAAAGAAAGGGTTCTTGCCTCGTGTTACAAGGTGTGAAGTTGAGTAAGATTCAACGCCCACCACCGCAGAAGATAGAGAAAAGATGAAAGATGTTCCTATGCTTCAGCCATAGGCTCTATCATGTACGCAATGCTGTGTACCAGACCTGATGTGTGCCTTGCTATAAGTCTAGCAGGAGGTACCAAAGTAATCCAGAGTGGATCATCGACAACGGTCAAGAACATCCTCAAATACCGAAAAGGACTAAGGATATGTTTCTTGTTTATGGAGGTGACAAAGAGCTCATCGTAAATGGTTAGGTTGATGCAAGCTTTGACACCGATCCGGACGATTCTAAATCGCAAACCGGATACGTGTTTACATTGAACGTGGAGCCGCTGGGCTGGTGCAGTTCTAAACAAAGCGCCGTATGGATCTACGGTGAAGAGGAGTACATAGCTGCTTCGAAGCAGCAAATGAAGGAGTATGGATGAAGGAGTTCAGATTCGATCTAGATGTCATACCTAGTGCATCGGGTCCAATGAAAATCTTTTGTGACAATATCGTGCAATTGCCTTGGCGAAGGAATCCAGATTTCACAAGAGAACCAAGCACATCAAGAGACGCCTAATTCCATCCGGATCTAGTCCGTGGGAGACATAGAAATTTGTAAGATACATACGGATCTGAATGTTGCAGCCCCGCTGACTAAGCCTCTTCCACGAGCAAAACATGATCAGACCAAGACTCCATGGGTGTTAGAATCATTACTTTGTAATCTAGATTACTGACTCTAGTGCAAGTGGGAGACTGAAGGAAATATGCCCTAGAGGCAATAAAAAAGTTATTATTTATTTCCTTATATCATGATAAATTTTTATTATTCATGCAAGAATTGTATTAACCGGAAACATAATACATGTGTGAATACATAGACAAACAGAGTGTCACTAGTATGCCTCTACTTGACTAGCTTGTTAATCAAAGATGGTTATGTTTCCTAACCATAGACATGAGTTGTCATTTGATTAATGGGATCACATCATTAGGAGAATGATGTGATTGACATGAACCATTCCTTTAGCTTAGCACTCGATCGTTTAGTATGTTGCTATTGCTTTCTTCATGACTTATACATGTTCCTATGACTATGAGATTATGCAAGTCCCATTTACCGGAGGAACACTTTGTGTGCTACCAAACGTCACAATGTAACTGGGTGATTATAAAGGTGCTCTACAGGTGTCTCCGAAGGTACATGTTGGGTTGGCGTATTTCGAGATTAGGATTTGTCGCCCCGATCGCTTGGAGAGGTATCTTCGGTTCTCTCGGTAATACACATCACTTAAGCTTTTGAAGCATTGCAACTAATAAGTTAGTTGCAGGATGATGTATTACGGATCGAGTAAAGAGACTTGCCGTAACGAGATTGAACTAGGTATTGAGATACCGACGATCAATCTCGCAAGTAACATACCGATGACAAAGGGAACAACGATGTTGTTATGCGGTCCGACCGATAAAGATCTTCGAGAATATGTAGGAGCCAATATGAGCATCTAGGTTCCGCTATTAGTTATTGACCGAGACGGTCTCGGTCATGTTCACATAGTTCTCGAACCCGTAGGGTCCGCACGCTTAACGCTACAATGACAGCTTATATTATGAGTTTATATGTTTTGATGTACCAAGGTTGTTCGAGTCCGTGATGTGATCACGACATGATGAGGAGTCTCGAAATGGCCGAGACATGAAGATTGATATATTGGAAGCCTATGTTTGGATATCGGAAGTGTTCCGGGTGAAATTGGGATTTTACCGGAGTACCGGGAGGTTACCGGAACCCCCGGGGAACTTAATGGGCCTTAGTGGGCCTTGGTGGAAGAGAGGAGAGGTGGTCAGGGCAGGGCCGCGCGCCCCTCCCCCCTAGTCCGAATAGGACAAGGAGAAGGGGGTGGCACCCCCTTTCCTTCCTCCCCTCCACCTCTTCCCCCTCTCTCTCCTAGTCCAACATGGAAAAGGGGGGAGTCCTACTCCTGGTAGGAGTAGGACTCCTCCTGGCACGCCCTCCTCCTAGGCCGGCCGCACCCCCCTTGCTCCTTTATATACGGGGGCAGGGGGGCACCCTAGAGACACAACAATTGATCTGTTTGATCTTTTAGCCGTGTGCGGTGCCCCTCTCCACCATAGTCCACCTCGATAATATCAGAAGCGGTGCTTAGGCTAAGCCCTCGCCCGTAGAACATCGACATCGCCACCACGCCATGTCGTCGATTTAAACTCTCCTCAACACTTGGCTGGATCGGAGTTCGAGGGACGCCATCGGGCTAAACGGTGCTGAACTCGGAGGTGCCGATGTTCGGTACTTGATCGGTCGGATCGTGAAGACGCATCACCACATCAACCGTGTTGTGCTAACGCCCGCCGGTTCACGAGGGTACGTGACACACTCTCCTCTCGCTGCTATGCATCACCATGATCTTGCGTAAAGTAGGATTTTTTTGAAATTACTACGCTCCCCAACAGAAGATACAGACAGCCCTAGTTGATACATGAGCTATTCGAGCATACAAAACAGAATGTTTATTTGAAGGTTTAGAGTTTGGCACATACAAATTTACTTGGAACGGCAGGTAGATACCGCATATAGGTAGGCATAGTGGACTCATATGGAATTACTTTGGGGTTTAAGGGATTGGATGCCCAAGCAGTATTCCCGCTAGTACAAGTGAAGGCTAGCAAAAGACCGGAAGCCACCAACTAGAGAGCGATAATACCATGAACATGCATTAAAATTAATGAACATTGAGTACAAGCATGAGTAGGATATAATACACCATGAACATAAATATCGTGAAGGCTATGTTGATTTGTTTCAACTACATGTGTGAACATGTGCCAAGTCGAGTCACTTAAATCATCAAAGGAGGATACCGCCCCACTATACCACATCACAACCATTTTAATAGCATGTTGGCACGCAAGGTAAACCATTATAACTCATAGCTAATCAAGCATGGCACGAGTAACTATGATCTCTAATTGTCATTGCAAACATGTTTATTCATAATAGGCTGAATCAGGAACGATGAACTCATCATATTTACAAAAACAAGAGAGGTCGAGTTCATACCAGCTTTTCTCATCTCTGTTAGTCCATCATATATCATCATAATTGCCCGTCACTTGCACGACCGAACGAAGTGAATAATAATAAGAGTGCACGCATTGACTAAGCTGAATCATGAGCATTCAATAAAAAGGAGAAGACAAAGCAATATGGGCTCTTGGTTAAATCAACAATAATGCATATAAGAGCCACTTCAACAATTTAATCATGGTCTTCTCCTATCGAATTTCAAAGAAAAGAAATAAAACTATTTACACGGAAAAGCTCCCAACAAGCAAAAGAAAAACGGGAAATCTTTTTTTGGGTTTTTTCTATTATTACTACTACAGCAAGAAAAGTAAACTAACTAAAAGCTACACCAATTTTTTTGGTTTTTATTAAAGTTTATTAAACACACAAGAAGAAAGCAGGAAAAAGAAAAAATAAACTAGCATGGATATTATAATGAAAGAGTATGAGCACCGACATCTAGCAATGAGTGTGTGTGAACATAAATGTAATGTCGGTGAGAAATACGTACTCCCCCAAGCTTAGACTTTTGGCCTGAGTTGGTTTATTGCCACGGATGGCCTGGAGGATATCCGTAGTTGGTGTTGGGGTCGTACTGAGATGCAACAATTATCGCCTCCTGAGCTGCAGCGTGACGGCGAGCTGCCTCCTCCCTCCTCTCGTACTCATCTGCCTCCTCTCTGGTAATAACATATCTTCCTTTTGCCTGATAATCAAAGAAGGCAGGAGCAAGGAGACTAATACGGACAAGACGACGCCCCACAAAGATTGCGATATCGAGGGGTGATTCGCTCCTCTCGACAAACTGGTGGTAGACCATAGAATTATAGTCTAAATAAGTAGGAGGCAACTCAATATCATCCTCACGAACGTCCACACCAAGAAAATCAGCTAAGTGGGTTGCATAAATTCCTCCAAAGAAATCTCCATTAAATCTATTATTATGCAACCCACGGCAACAATGGCTCCTAAATTATAAGATTTGTCTCCTAACACAAAGACTCCTAAGAGTACTAAGGTCGGGACACACATATGACATGCTTCATCTTTACCATTTATGCACCTACCTATGAAGGAGCAAAATAATGTATATCAGAAAATGAATGCTCCCTATGGTAGCTTGTGCTATATCTCTAAATTCCCCACGCTTATAGTAGAAAGAAAATTTCTAAATTGGATTTATGGAGTTCACTAACACTACCCCATTGTGGAAGTTTGCAAGGTAAGTAAAATCCTCTAAGTCCATGGTATAAGATTTTCAATAAAGATCAAATAGGACAGTTGGAGAATTACGTGAAGATGAAAATTCAAACCTCCTCACAAATGTACTAGTGAGATAGTGGTACTGGCAGCATTTGTCTGCCTCGAAGCTCACAAGATCACGGTTACGCAAATATGCGTTAAATTCTTCCTTGATTCCCGCCGATCCATAAAGTTTTCAAGGCCACTCACAAGGTCAAGACTGGTAAGGCCCCTTGGTGGCTCATCGTCAAGATCACGCATTGCAAGCCTGGGTCCTTGCTTCCTTGAAGAACCACCTTGGAACATTTTCCTAAGCATATTTCTTCCTCTGAAAAATTTCTGAATTTTTAGTAACTTCAAACAAAAGTGAACCAAGCTCAATAAAATGGATAGCAACTACTCCTACAAGTGCCTAGAGCCTATATCATGCATTAGAACTACTTGGAACCATATAAATTTGACATGCAAGCTCAAGAACATGGTCACCTAGGCAGCACAAATTTGCAATGAATAGAGCACTAGAACTAAAACTAATTGGACCAATGGGGGAGTCAAATACCAAGGAACAATCTCCCAAGCAGTTTTGTGAGAGGTGCTTGAGCAAGGAGATCAAAATCGTGATCAAATGAGCTAGAACTCGCTTGAGCTGGATATTGGTGTTTTGGGAGGAAGAAGAAGTGTGTGGGTGTAGGAATAAGTCGAGGGGGGCCACCGTGGGCCCACGAGGCAGGGGGCGCGCCCAGGGGGGTAGGGCGCGCCCTCCACCCTCGTGGTTAGGTGCTTGCCCCTCCTGTTGTGTTCTCAGCATGATATTCTCAAATATTATAGAAAATCATATTCCATTTTCGTGGCATTTGGAGAACTTTTATTTTCGGGTATTTTTATATTGCACAAATAAATCGAAAAAATGATGAGAATACTATTTTACTTTATTTCAACTAAATGACGTAGTAGAGAGGGGGCATGTAGGTTGTGCCTTCTAGTTTCATCCATCTCATGCTCATCAAAAGGAATCCACTAACAAGGTTGATCAAGTCTTGTTAACAAACTCATTCCGAATAACATGAAACCGAGAAATTTCAATAACACTATAACACCTCAACGGGATATGCACATCCCCAATAATAAGAATACCATATTTCTTCTTGACAAGAGGGAAGAGTAAATTCAAAATCTCCAAAATAATATGAACTCTAGGTTGTTTCTCGAAAGTGTACCGTATGCTCATTACCATTAACATGAAAAGTGACATTGCCTTTGTTGCAATCAATAACAGCCCCTCGCAGTATTCAAAAGGGTCTTCCAAGAATAATAGACATGCTATCGCCCTCGGAATATTAAGAACTAGATGATGCCTGCTGCTGCATGAACATTGGTGTGGATATCATTAATTTTTTCTAAGCATGTTAGCATGAAATGTCGATGAAACACAAATTAACAGAGGGTAATTGTAGGTAACTGAAATTATTATTATATAACAACAAACCCCATAGTTTTTTCATGTCCGCAAACATGGCGAAACAATGAATTAGGAAGGGAGAACTTAGGGTCAAATCGCTAGTAGTGTAATCAAGGTAGCAAATGGAAAAATGATTCTTTGGAAGAAGTTTATGCTTCTCCTTTAACAGGTAACAAATGATAGCCTAATAGGCAAGAATTTTCATGAGATAATATCAGAATAAATTGACAGAGAATGGAAATCATATTATCTTTGCACAAACCTCAAGACTGTAGTTGGTCCAACAACACATTATTGGACATTGTCGCTGCTTAAAACATCAAGAATGTTTATCCTACAAAATTCATTATGTACCTTCTGTGTAAGCTGTCATATCGAGCAGTTCCTAGATCGCCCAAGAATCTACATATCAAACATAGAGTATTTTCCGCAAGATCAAAAAAAAATCTATAAATTATGCACTGACAATAATATATCAAGAAAAAGATATGCAGAAAAGCAACCTAAAAAAATATAATAGTAGTCGAGATCAGGCACGGACCTACCGGATCGTACCATGACCATCGGGCATTTAGTCATGTCATGCTTGGCAACCACGCTGCTTCGTGGGCTAAGAGTCATTCAGATCACTGCAGATAGGAAACGTCGATGTTTTAAGGCCCTGAGAAAAAACTAATTGAAACTTTGATCTAGCATACAGATCATCTCCATATGTATAGCATAGCAGCAGCGGAGGCTTTCCTAATTGGTAATCAAATACAGTAGGAAAAATGTATACAGAAGCGGGTGGCCCAAAGGATAGAATCGAACGAAGAAAATGAAGGGCTCGTGGTGTTGTTTGTATATCATGTTGCACCTCAAAAAGACCCTAGATAAGATCCGATCGGGCCAGCCTACGCATGGCCGGATGGAGGGGGGCGAGAGGTGACCTACCTGTAGAGAATCACGAGTACTCTGAGCTGAACTGCGGCTCCGTCCATCCTCTATATCGATCACCTTGCGATCTTGCCGCGCCATCGCCGCCGGTTCTACCCCGCCGGTGGCCGCAAACCCTAGAT
Organism: Aegilops longissima; assembly: GCA_021605205.1. Taxonomy (NCBI): domain Eukaryota; kingdom Viridiplantae; phylum Streptophyta; class Magnoliopsida; order Poales; family Poaceae; genus Aegilops; species Aegilops longissima. The sequence continues at coordinate 35,461 of JAHIAM010007508.1, read as the reverse complement.
GAAGCATGGGGTTTTCTATCATTGGGGAGAGAAAGGGATGGGGAATGGGAGACGGCTAGGGATTCATTATGCACGGACGTTTCCACTCGAGGACGACGGTTCGCTTCTGCGCACTTTCGTTTCCATGGGGTCGAGGGAGGAGGAGTAAACCCGAGGGGCGTGACCGCGTGGAGCACCGGGATCAATTCGAGTTCCAGATCTGAGCCATCAGTAGTGAATCAAATGGACGAAAATAATTTTGGTGACGTGGATGCATGAGAGCGCAGAGAAATCAAGTAGTGGGGGGCTCCTATTTAGATATAGTAGGTAACAAAGTCCGTTAAAATAGTAACGTTTGCAACCACAACAAGCACATCCTCACAAATACCGACAGGTATAGCAGTTGATTTATCAGCCATTTGCAAAGATATTTCAGTAGGTGTCAACTTATTCAAATCAAGTCTACGATATAAAGAGAGAGGCATAACACTAACACCGGCTCCAAGATCACATAAAGCAGTTTTAACATAGTTTATTTTAATGGAGCATGGTATAGTGTGTACCTCGATCTCCTAGTTTCTTAGGTATTCCACCCTTAATAGTGTAATTAGCAAGCATGGTGGAATTCTCAGCTTCGTATCTTTCTTATTTGTAACAATATCTTCATATACTTAGCATAAGGATTCATTTTGAGCATATCCGTTAATCGTGACACGCAAAAAGATAGGTCTAATCATTTCGTAAAGCGTCAAATCCTCATCATCCTTTTTCTTGGATGGTTTGGGAGGAAAAGGCATGGGTTTCAACCCATGGCCCTTTCTTTACCATGTTTCCTAGCAACAAATTCTCTTATCATAACGTTGATTCTTTGATTGTGGGTTATCAAGATCAACAAGCAGGTTCAATTTCTACATCATTGTCATTACTAGGTTGAGCATCATCATGAACATGATCATTAGCATTTTCATTAGGTTCATGTTCATTACCGATTGTGTTTCAAAGATCGTAAATAGAAATATCATTTGATTCTCGTGGTTCAGCAATAGGTTCACTAGAAGCATGCAAAGTCCTATCATTTTTCTTTTTCTTCTTTTTAGAAGGACTAGGTGCATCAATATTATTTCTCTGAGAATCTTGCTCAATTCTCTTAGGGTGGCCTTCAGGATACAAAGGTTCCTGAGTCATTCTACCAGTTCTAGTAGCCACTCTAACAGCATAATCATTTTTCTTGCTATTCATCTAATCGAGCAAATCATTTTGAGCCTTAAGTACTTGTTCTACTTGAGTGGTAACCATAGAAGCATGTTTAGTAATTAGTTTAAGTTCACCTTTAACTCTAGACATATAATCACCCAAGTGTTCAAGCGTAACGGAATTATATTTCAATTGTCTACCAAAGTAAGCATTGAAGTTTTCTTGTTTGACAATAAAATTATCAAACTCTTCTAAGCATTGTCTAGCAGACTTATAGTGAGGAATATCACCTTCATCAAATCTATAGAGAGAATTTACCTTTACTACCTGTGTCGGGTTATCAAGACCATGAGTTTCTTCAATAGGTGGAGGATTGAGATCATATGTTTCTTCAACAGGCGGTAAATTAAGACCGTGTATTTCTTCAATAGGAGGTAAATTCTTAACATCTTCAGCTTTAATACCTTTTCCTTTCATATATTTCTTTGCCTCTTGCATATCTTCAGGACTGAGAAATAGAACACATCTCTTCTTCGGAGTTGGTTTAGGAATAGGCTCAGGAATTGGCTCAGGAGCTGGCTCAGGAAGTGTCCAATTATTTTCATTTGTCAACATATTATTCAATAGAATTTCAGCTTCATCCGTTGTTCTTTCCCTAAAATAGAACCAGCACAACTATCCAGGTAATCTCTCGAAGCATCGGTTAGTCCATTATAAAAGATATCAAGTATTTCATTTTTCTTAAGAGGATGATCAGCAAAGCATTATAATCTTGAGAAGCCTCCCCAAGCTTGTGGGAGACTCTCTTCTTCAATTTGCACAAAATTGTATATTTCCCTCAAAGCAGCTTGTTTCTTATGAGCAAGGAAATATTTAGCAGAGAAGTAATAAATCATATCCTGGGGACTACGCACACAACCAGGATAAAGAGAATTAAACCATATCTTAGCATCACCTTTAATGAGAACAAAATATTTTAAGGATATAAAGATAGCGATATCTCTCATCATTAGTGAACAGGGTGGCTATATCATTTAATTTACTAAGATGTGCCACAACAGTTTCAGATTCATAGCCATGAAAAGGATCAGATTCAACCAAAGTAATTATATTAGGATCAACAGAGAATTCATAATCCTTATCAAGAATACGTATGGGTGAAGTAGCAAAAGCAAGGTCAGTTTGATTCTATCATTAAAAGATTGTTGCTTCCATTTAGCTAATAACCTCTTGAGTTCATATCTATCTTTGCAAGCTAAAATAGCTAAAGTAGCTTCTTTATCAAAAACATAACCTCAAGAGTTACAGCAAGTCTTCATCATCACTTTCATCAATATAATCAGCCCAATAATTTCTTTCTCTAACCCTAGCAATTTGTTCATCAAGAAGTTCACCAAGTGGCACAGAGTATCAAGCATAGAAGTAGTCTCATCATAAGTATCATGCATAGCGTAGTGGCATCATCAATAACATGCACATATCGTAATCTAATAGCGTATGTGTTTAGGTGTCGCAAGCTTACTCAAAATGTAGGTGAATCAAGTGCGAGCTAGATGGCGCCTTACCTCCCTCGTAGTTGAAGGATAAATTGTTGTCTTAGCGCCTTTCAAGTTCTTCATAGTGCCCTGCAGATATAAATCCCAAGTGACTCAAAGAATAGAGCTATGCTCCCCGGCAACGGCGCCAGAAAATAGTCTTGATAACCCACAAGTATAGGGGATCGCAACAGTTTTTGAGGGTAGAGTATTCAACCTAGATTTATTGATTCGACACAAGGGGAGCCAAAGAATATTCTCAAGTATTAGCAGTTGAGTTGTCAATTCAACCACACCTGGATAACTTAGTATCTGCAGCAAAGTATTTAGTAGCAAAGTAATATGATAGTAGTGGTAACGGTAACAAAAGTAACGGTAGGAAAAGTAATATTTTTGTTGTTTTGTAGTGATTGTAACAGTAACAACGGCAAAGTAAATAAGCGAAGAACAATATATGAAAAGCTCGTAGGCATTGGATCGGTGATGGAGAATTATGCCGGATGGGGTTCATCATGTAACAATCATAACATAGGGTGACACAGAACTAGCTCCAATTCATCAATGTAATGTAGGCATATATTCCGAATATAGTCATACATGCTTATGGAAAAGAACTTGCACGCCATCTTTTGTCCTACCCTCCCGTGGCAGCGGGGTCCTAATGGAAACTAAGGGATATTAAGGCCTCCTTTTAATAGAGTACCGGAACAAAGCATTAGCACATAGTGAATACATGAACTCCTCAAACTGTGGTCATCACCGGGAGTGGTCCCGATTATTGTCACTTCGGGGTTGCCGGATCATAACACATAGTAGGTGACTATAGACTTGCAAGATAGGATCAAGAACTCACATATATTCATGAAAACACAATAGGTTCAGATCTGAAATCATGGCACTGGCCCTAGTGATAAGCATTAAGCATAGCAAAGTCATAGCAACATCAATCTCGTAACATAGTGGATACTAGGATCAAACCCTAACAAAACTAACTCGATTACATGATCGATCTCATCCAACCCATCACCGCCCAGCAAGCTTACGATGGAATTACTCACGACGGCGGTGAGCATCATGAAATTGGTGATGGAGGATGGTTGATGATGACGACGGCGACGAATCCCTCTCCCGAGCCCCGAACAGACTCCAGATCAGCCCCGCCGAGAGGTTTTGGGCTTGGCAGCTCCAGACAAACCGAGATGAATCCTTCTCTCCGATTTTTTCTTCCTAACGCAAATATATAGAGTTGGAGTTGAGGTCGGATGAGCCCCAGGGGCCCACGAGGTAGGGGGCGCCTTGGGGCAGCGCGCCCCACCCCTGCGGCTAGGTGTGGGCCCCGGGTCTTCATCTTTGCAAGGATTTTTTATTATTTCCATATAGACGCCCGTGAAGTTTCAGGTCATTCCGAGAACTTTTGTTTCGCACATAAATAACACCATGGAAAGTCTCTGAAAACAGCGCCATCCGGTTAGTTCCATTCAAATCATGCAAGTTAGAGTCCAAAACAAGGGCAAAAGTGTTTGGAAAAGTAGATACGACAGAGACGTATCAGCGGTGTGGCGCGGCTCGTTCCGCTGCTCCTCCGTCATGGACGAGCGGATGCGGGGGATCTCGGCCCACCACGCCGCTTCTTCGGCACCGGTGGCACCGACACCGCCGCGCCAGCCTCCATGTCCCCGCACCGCATGGTCAGGCGCAAGGTACTGGCCTCGAGAGAAGCGCGCGCCCGCTCTTGATGGTGGCGGCGCCGGGTTGCCGCTGCCGCTGCCGCCGGGTACCTCTCGCCATCTTTTTCGCTATGAAGAGGGAGAGTGTTGTTGTCACACGGATAAGGGGAATTGAGAGCTGTGGCTTCTACCGGTGGGAGGTCGCCTTTTATAGCCGGAGCTGGGCGGCGACGGGTTGATGCTGGGCGACACGTGGCGGGACGCGCGTCGCGGCACGTTCACTGCACCGCCCGTGAGGCACCAATGGAGGTTGACCGGTGCGGCAACCTTCGCATTGATTCCCGTGGGAACCGAGGCGATGAGGGCGACGGGCGTGTCTCACCGACCGGGCGGCCCATTCTTTCGCACAAAAACGCCGCTGGTTCGCCTGGTCCGCCAAGGCCGATTCAGCCCAAACCGGCGAAAAACGGGCTCCTGGGAATGCGACTGGGCCGATTTTTGGGCGGCGGCGCAAAAAAATCGCCAGGTAAAGGCCTGTTGGGGGCGCGGCTGAAGATGCTCTAAGGATGTGGATACTGAACGGTGAACCGTATGCATCAATCAGTTCACCCTGGTGCTCAAAGTCTCAAACTAAATGCGACGACGAATAATGGTATTCTAATTTCCAGTGCGATGCAACTTGGGATTCAAACCTCTAATTCTAATTGGAACAGTTCAGCTCTTGCAAATTTGCACTTCAGTGGGTAGGCAGGGTTGGTTGCTATTTTGGGAGGAGGAGAATGGTAACAGGATGGACGATGTGGTGGCTCAAAGCCTTGTGCAAAGGAAAATTATTGCCGTAAGATGCGCCAAGGAAATTTCAGATAGGTTACGCGCAATGTTTTGGTTCAGCAAGGAGTACTCCCATAACCATGGAAGAAGCAACTTGACACAAGTCCACTTCACATGATGAGTTAAGGTTCGTGAAGTTCGTATATGACTGCATAGTCAAGCACGTGCGAAGCATATGAATAGTGGTGATGGGGGCGTGCCAAGAGGATACGTGATATCGTGTAGTCTCAGCGACGAGATGCAAACCCGATGCTTAAGTATGGTTCAATACATATAGCCAAAATAATATCTTTGTCCAAACTATCGTTATGTGGCAAGATATGGTTCAGTAGAACTGGATTAAAAGAAACTCTAGCAGAGTCATCACATTAGTAGCTTCCATAACATGCATGGAACATGCTCCATAATATTATCGTTGTTGCCGAGGCGACGCGCAAAAGCAGAATTGCCGTAAACTATGTCTTAAAAAAATCCATGTGGGATCCGTTTGTCATTGAGTATCAAGACTTCTTCCCTCCTTGTCTCGATAATGGAAGCTTTTTGTAGTGGATAACAACTACGGTTTTCTACTACAATTTCGCTATGGGCTTTCGTTTGAAAGTAACCCCACATGCGAGGATGCTTCGCCGCGAGACTTCGCCACACTTGCCGATACACACTGTCCTTGATGTGGGACAAGGCCACATTTCAAGCCCTCCATCCATTTCGCCAAGAAGGCCACCAATATGCGGGCCAAGATAGTGTTTGATGGCGGGGAGCACTACAAAAAAAATACACTTCCGTGATGATACGTGTTTGTCACAGTAGGTCGCGTTTTTTGTCATGCATGTACATCCATGACAAATTTATGACAGAATCAAGATAGTCATACCGTGCTATCGTGAGAAGTGTTCCATGACATTACCAAAATTATCATCATGGAAGTGTCCACTTCCATGACGATAAATCGAGCGCCATGTAAGTGCTTTCGCCAAGGGTGACCGACACGCGGCATCCATCAGAACGGAACACCGCGGCTATCGGGTCGGGTTTTGATCCGATAACCTGCTAACAGCCCCGACCAATGGGGATTTTCCACGTAAAATCGCCATTGGCTGGAGGAAACACGGTTTCGGCTCATTGTTGGGACAGATGTCATCCACTCATTGGACGTATACGCCTATGATACGCCGACACGCGGGTCCGCCCAATAGAGGCCCATTCTCGTGAAAAGGCCGCCCGCTTGACTTGGTCGAAAGGTGACGGGTCGCCCATGGAAGCCCGTTAACGCCTGCTCGCATATAGCCCATTTACAGCCGCTAACCCAAGGCCCGCTACGCCTACCCGAATTAGGCCTAGTAGCGCATCTCGGGCCATCCAATATGATTCCAAACTTCGCTTACTTCGCCCATGTATGGCCCATGACGCCTTTTCGCCCATATGAGGCCCTATGTAACTCTTGGCCTATTAACGCCCGTGGTGAAACCGCCCGCAATGAACAATGTATCACTTTAGACCCATTAACGCCCGTGGTGAAACTGGCCCGTAATGAACAAAGGTATCACTTTATACCCATTAATGGCCCGTTATCTTTCGGCCTTCTCGAGCCCATTTATTGTTGGGCTCATTTCGAGCATTCGCTTAGTTACGCCCGCCATCGTAATTTTCGCCAGGGCCAAATTCAGCCTGCGGGTTACAATGGCCCGCTTGTGGTCCGTTAGTACATTGGGCCGCTTTTATAGGCCATCAAATACAACCTATTAACGATGGCCTGTTATGGTCGTGGTAACACCCCGGACGTAATCTTCCATATTTGTAACTCCAACTCTTGCCATTTTCGCATTGTGATATGATATTCCTCCGTGGTCGGGTTTTCTTCATTTTGCATTTTGTCCATGTCATGCATTTTTATCATGTCATCATGTGCATCGCATTTGCATACGTGTTCGCCTCATGATTCCGAGCATTTTTCCCGCTGTCCGCTTTTGCAATCCGCACTCCTATCTCCCCGCTGCCCCTTTTACGCTTTTTCCGCTCAAGGGTACTAAACTCTCTCGGAATGGACTGAGGTTCGCCTAGTGGCCTTGGTATACCACCAGAGACCACCGGTCAAGTTTCGGGTCATTTGGAGCTCGCTTGGTACTCCAACGGTTAACCGTGACTCTCGCAAAGGCCTCTTTAAGTTGCAGCCCAACACCCCTTCAAAACAGCCCAATAAGCCATCTAAGTCACTTCCATGTTTTCGTCGCTCGATCACGATCGTGGGCTAAAACTACACCTCATTTGACTCTCCTAGCCCTCTATGCCTATTTAAACATCTCCCCGGCCCAAATCCGGTCTTCTTCCAAACCCTAAAAATTCATCCCCACGCCATCGACGCTATTCGCCGCCACGGACGAAAATCGCCGCCGCCGCCTAACCAGCGCGTACACGGGCCCGCCGCCGCTGCCAAGGCCACGGGCTGCTGGGCAAGGCCCTGCCGGCCACACCATACACACCACACATACCACGGCTGCCGCCTTGCCGACTGCTCCCCGCCCGCCGCACTGCCGCCTGCTGCCGCTTCGCTGCCGGGCGCTGCTGCCTCCCTGCCGCTGCCCACTCGGCCGCCTGGCCACCACTGCCGGCCGCCTGCATTGCCGCCTGGCCGCCATCAAGGCCCTCCGCTGCTTATCGCCCGGGCGAGGAGCCGCCTGCCTTCCCACTCTCAAGCGCCACAGATCACGCCTCGATCCGATCCCGACCGGATCCCGATCCTGCTGACTTCTTCCCTCCTCTTTTCCTCTAAGTTTTGCACCGTGATATTTTGTGGCATTTTTAACGAAGCGTAACTTTGCATCTCAGAATTCCATTTTATGCCAGATAATATATCAAAATGTTCGCCTCAAAGAGTAGATCATTTAATCTCATTGCATCATTTTCATTTGAGCTCATCTTGATGCCCGAAATGCTATTGGAAGAGGGCTATGTGATGTTAGTTTCTGTTTCTTAACAGAACTTGCACTTTTGTTATTTTTGCTATGATTGATGTGTGCACCCTATGAATTGGAGTCCTACATGTGTTTTGTAATATGCCATGCCATATTTCCAGGGGTGTATGCCATGTATTTTTGTGATCTATGTGGTGACTAGCACAAGCATGCAAAATAGGTGTCCTGATGTTGCTGTTTTCAGCCCTGTTTAGCTGATATTTTGATGCCATGTTAACTTGATGCTACCGAGAGATCCATGCATATTTTGAGATACTTCAGTAAGGATGTTTTGTTAAACATTTCTTGCTCTGTCCATCCATGCCCTTGTTTGCAATTATGGAGTGCCATAGCTTGAGTCAATCGAGCTCTACTTTTGCTATTAAATGTTTCCTGGCAGATTGTTTACATGTTATTCAATTTTGCCTAGGTTGTTGTGGTTGATCCACGTATGCTATGATGTTGTTCTTGCCATGTATGTCTTCTATGTCATGTCTTCTTGATGTATGTATGCTTAGTTTATCATATAAGGCTCTGTAGTGAGTGCATCGAGCCTCAAACATGCCTACTGTTATCTGTTTTTGACATGCCATGTTGCTGAATCTGTTAACTAAACTTTCAATATTGACATGGGTGTTACTATATTTTATGATCCTTTTGGCTTATGGTCAGTAAGGGACTTTTGTTCTATGCTTTGATTAGATTCATGCCATGCCTTGTTTTGCTATTATAAGTTCCTGTAGCATGTAGTTTTGTTGCTCTGAACATTACTACCGATGCTGTTTTTGCCATGTCCAAATTTCGATATTTTATGCACTTTTGCCATGCTTGTTTGAACCTGTTATGATGTGATTTAGCCGTAGCTCAGTGCTCATCTTTTGTCAAGCATCTTGTGTAGATCACTGCCATATACTTTGTTGGTACGTTTGGGTGCAGTAGCTTAATTTCTTGTTGCTTGCTATGGCATCATGCTGTTAATGGCAGATTTGTGCCATTCTTGTTTTGCTTGTCATTTGCAAACCGTGCATCCGATTCCGTGATCTTTATATCGATTTCAACCAAATCATCTCATCTTTCCAGTGGCATACTTGGTTTGCTGTTGATGCCTGATTCATCATTTTCATTCCGAGCGCCAGATACGCATTGCATATCACATCTCGCATATCATGTCATGTTTTGCATCATGTTGATTGTGCATTGCACCGTGATTTATTGTGGTTCCTTTGTTTGTGTTGTTGCTTTGGGTAGAGCCGAGACGAGTACATGAACGAGGAACCTGTTGAGAACGCTTACGAGGATCAAGCTTTCGACAACTCGAGAACACCGCAGCAAGATGACCATACCTCAAATCACTTCTATCTTTGCTATGCTAGTTGCTCGCTTTTGCTATGCGATGCCACGATGCCTACCACTTGCTATATCATGCCACCCATATTGCCATGTCAGCCCTTAACCATCCTTTTCCTAGCAAACCGCTGATTGGCTATGTTACCGCTTTGCTCAGCCCTCTTATAGCGCTAGTTGCAGTGAAGCTGAAGTTTGTTCCTTGTTGAACATGGAGATGTTGTTCTTTTTGGAACATGTTTACTTGTTGGGGATATCACAATATATATATCTGCTATAATTAATACATCTATATACTTGGTAAAGGGTGGAAGGCTCGGCCTTATGCCCGGTGTTTTGTTCCACTCTTGCCACCCTAGTTTCCGCCATACCGTGTTATGTTCCTTGATTTCGCTGCTCTTACACGGTTGGGTGATTTATGGACCCCTTGACAGTTCGCTTTGAATAGGACTCGCCCAAAGAAGGCCCAACATTGGTTTTACCATTTGCCACCTAAGCCTTTTTCCCCGGTTTTCGCGAGTCCGAGGGTCATCTTTATTTTAACCCCCGACCAGTGCTCCTTCGAAAGTGCCGGGCCCTAACTAGAGCCCTGTAGCGCCTCAAGGCAACTTGAGGTCTGGTTTTAGTTGTATGGACTGCTCATCCGGATGTGCCTCGAGAACGAGATATGTGCAGCTCCTATCGGGATTTGTCGGCACAATCGGGCGGCTTTGCTGGTCTTGTTTTATTGTGTCGAAATGTCTTGTAGTCCGGATTCCGAGATTGATCGGGTCTTCCTGAGAAGGAATATCCTTCGCTGACCGTGAGAGCTTATAATGGGCTGTTGGGACACCCCGCAGGGTAATATCTTTCAAAGCCGCGCTCATGTTATGAGGCGATGGAATTTGTTAATGTCCGTTGTAGAAAACCCAAAGTTGACCTCAAATAAAATACACATCAATCTGCAGGTAACCGTGATGGTCTCTTCTCGGCGGAGTCCGGAAGTGAACACGGTGTTGGAGTTATGTTTGACGTAAGTAGTTCAGTTCACTTCTTGATCGCTACTAGCTTCACGACCGTGCTTTGCTCCTCTTCTCGCCTCTTTGGCGTAAATAGCCACCATATATGCTAGTCGCTGTCGCAGCTCCACCTTACTACTCGTCCTTCCTATAAGCTTAAATAGTCTTGATCTCGCTGGTGTGAGATTGCCGAGTCCCCGTGACTCATGATTCTACCAAAACAGTTGCAGTTCCGATGATGCCAAAGGCAGTGACGAACCGAGCTCAAGTGGGAGTTCGACGAGGAACGTGGTCGTTATTATGTGTCTTTTCCCGATGATCAGAGTGGTGCTCAGCTGGGACGATCGGGATCCGTGTAGCATTTGGGGTATCTTCTTTATTTTGGTTCCGTAGTCGGACCTTGAGTGTACTCAATGATGGATGTTTATTTATGTACTGTGAAGTGGCGATCGTAAGCCAACTATGTATCTCTTTCCTTATTTATTACATGGGTTGTGTGAAGATTACCTCACTTATGACATTGCTTTCAATGCGTTATGCTTCTAAGTCGCCTCTCGACACGCGGGAGATATAGCCGCATCGAGGGCGTGATAGTCGGCCCATGAACGGACGATTCCAACTTGCCCGCTTACGGCCATAATGCGCTCTCGTTATTGGCCCATGTTTGGCCAATCGATCATACGCCCGATAAGGCCCATTGATGATAGGGCCCGAGAAGGCCCATTGTTTCACGGCCCGTAGAAGGCCCAATGTTTCTACAGCCCGTAGAAGGCCTATCGCTTTACAGCCCGTAGCAGGCCCATCGCTTTCTATGGCCCGTAGGAGGCCCAAAGGTCACTACAAGAATATTAGCCCATGGTTATTGTGGCCTAGTTTTAAAAATAGGTTATTGCAGCCACTAGCAAACCGCGGAAAAAGAACTGCACCGACTACAAGCAAACAAATAAACAAGACAACAAGGAAATAAATAAGCAAACAACTTATGCTAGGCTATCACGGCTATTACACATATTACATCCACTGGCATCAAAGTTCACCACCAAAGGTAAATATAGGGAACACAAGAAGATATAAACGCCGCAAGAAAACAAGTCCGTAACTGAAACCATTTCGAAGAGTTCAAGAAACAATATTCGGTACCCATAATGCCAAGAAGATGCTTAGCAAGCTTATTAACTTTCTCTTGTTTACGCTTAAATCCTCCAAATATTGTCGTTGCACAAGAAAGTACACATCTGAATTCGCAGGACTTCTCACCCTTCGCTTCTTGCCAGTAGTACGTATGATCGATGCCTTTAGCTTGTAGCTGAGACTCAAGAAGTCAAGTGATTCAGCAGCGAAGTTTGAAGAGCTTGTGCCGGCATCGCCAAGAATCAACACTACATCAACGCAGGATCGTGGGGTTTTCTCACCGCCTACAAGATCGCTTTTATCACCTTTCTTGGAGACCAACAGGAGTCTCACTATCTTGAACCTTATCTGCATTACTTTCTAGCATTTCATAGTGGGTGCTCTTCTCCAATATTCTGTTTGCATACTACAAGAGAAACAAGGTATACATCACAGTTTAGCTTGTAGTATACTACACTCATTTTGGTAAACCGTTCAAGAGTAAGGTGACAGGATAACAGATGAAACAAACATATATCTATGTACTATGGTCACCAGATTGTCCATATCATTCTAGTTTATGTTCCTAATCAAGATAGAGACACAGTTCAACTCATATATTTTTAAGACACGCAAGATAGACATAATATAAGTGTGAGAAACTACACAAGATTGGCAAGACTTGTAATGTGCATCACATGAGAACATAACTATTTATACAACTTAAACTGAAATCAACATAGAGCAAGAAGTTAGAACAGCAATCCAGTTAAAGAAATAGGTTTAAAACATACCTGCTATGCCATTGAGTTTCAATTGATCCTTCAAATTTGAAAGTAGTTGGTATGAGTAAATACAAGTGATGCAACAAGAAAGGAGTATGGACCATAGCTACGAAATCTGACCGAGAACAGCTTGTTTTTCCGCTTAAACGTGGAGTTTGGGTTATTGTGGTGGTCTTCGTGCTTTGGGCACCGCAATAGCTTTACAAACTGCTCGTGGGGGTACTGTGGTGGACATGGTGCTTTGTCAACTATAAGTGGGTTACTATCCACTGGGTTGCGTTAGATGGGTTGTAGCTGGTTCTTCTGCCCAATGGTGCAAGTGTGCAACTGAAGAGTCTCGATTATGTGGTGGTGCTAGTTTGTGGGCCAAGACAACCATGGTTCTATCTGCATCGACGGGTAGCACTGCTTTTGTGAAGAACGGGTTTTTGCTCCCTTAGATACTGCCATCACCCCTCCAATTCAAATGGCTGATAAACAAGAAAAGAAATTGAACACACGTACATTGTATGATAGATGATGTGGTAATTCACATATATGTTGTCTAACCAAACAGACAAAGATGACACAATTTCACATATATGATGCCTAACTAAACAGGATAGCATGACACAGCTTTCAGATATATGATGGATAACTTGACATGATATAATGGCATAATTCAACATATGATGAGTACCTAAACAGATGACATGAAAAACTATATGATGTCTTTCTAAAATAGGTTGGGATGAAATAATTCACATACATGTTGTCTAAGTATACATGATGGCATGATATAATTGACATAATTGATTCATATACTAAGCAAATGGCACTGCATGTATGATCTCTAAACTAAGCAGATAGAATTCAATATTGTGCATATGATGTCTAAACATATGAGAAATATAAACATTGCAACTTAGAGCATACACCTCGTGGGATATAGGATCGTCATCTGCTCTAATCCTCCTCCGAGGAGCTCCATGTAACCATCGAGATATATGCTTCAACAGTACCATTGCTCGCTCTAAAGACCTTGTTTTCACCCAGATTTTTCCATAACCGACTCAAATGGCTGATACACATGAAGAGTAGTTCAATATACATGATTGTCGACAAATGAAATACGAATGAAAAAAAAAGATGGCATGAGATAATTCACATATATGATGCCTGCCCATGGCGGTGCATAATTCACATATATGATAACTGCTGAAAACATAGCATTGCATAATTCACATATCCGATATAGAAAGCAAACAGAGGCATTCACACAAAGCATGTCTAATCTAAGCAGATGGCATGGCAATGCAAGACACCGTATGCATGATATGAGCAATATAACCCAGCCAAGTTAGAGCATGCACCTCGGGGATACGACTCGTCATTTCTCTCTCAATCCTCCTCCGAGGAGCTATTCAGAATCAGCAAGAAATCTGCATCGACAGTAGCAATCGATCGCTCGAAGACCTTGTTTTCACTCCAGATTTTCCCATGACCGACTCAAATGGCTGATGCATGAAGAGTAGATGAATGTATAAACATTGTCGATAAATGGAACACATTATGGAACAAAATATGGCACAATAAAATTCACATATACGATGACTGGCTAAACAGGATGGCATTGCATGATTCACGATATGATGCCTAGCTAAAGAAGATGGCATTGCATAATTCTATATACCCCTCCGCTCCTAAATATTTGTCTTTTAGAGATTTCAAATGGACTACCACATACGGATGTATATAGACATATTTTAGGGTGTAGATTCACCATTTTGTTCCGTATGTAGTCACTTGTTGAAATCTCTAAAAGTCAAATATTTAGGAATGGTCTGAGTATGATATGAAACCAAACAGGTGGCATTCACACAAAGCAAATCTAAACTAAGTCGATGACATATAAGATGTATAATGTAAGCAATGCAAGGCGCCATATGCATGATATGACCAACATCAAGATGCTGTGTTAGAGCAAACACCTGTGGTAAACATGCATGGTCGGCTCCTTCAATCTCCATCCAACAGTTATCTTCCTCCTCGAATACAACTGAAATGCAGGAGAGGGGGGGCACTTCGCCACCATGGAGCAACGCTCAGATGACATTATATTCGCACGCAACGGTCTTGTCTTTTTCTACATGTTCAAGACGATTGTGTACTTATATCCATATGCATAATAAAAAATAGTTAGATTTTGTAAGGCCTAAGGGTGCATGCAAAAATCAAGACCGATGGTAGCAAACGAGTGGATGGATCCAAAACTAATGATAGCAGTGTAGATTATAGCTTCAGCTTAAAAAGATAGACAATGGATCATCTATTGTTTGTTGCCCACCCAACATGAACCACATAGAAGACCCCAGATGAACCAGATAGTGGATGACACTATTCATTGTCGGCTCGATATGAGACCCATGGGCAATTCAAAACTCAAGATTGAACGATAAAGTAGTAGGTAATATTAGCCGATGTATAACGAAGCAAACACGAAGATCGCGACCTCTCTTCCGAACTCGTCTAGTCCTCGTGTTCATCTCGCCACCGATGATGGTAATGCAGTTGGCGGCTGCCGCAACGGGAAGATGATCCGAGGCGGCGAAAGAAAGTCCGCAGGGGGATCTCGCTGCAGGAACGCTTCACAATGGTGTACCTCATGTGGGTGGATGACGGCACGGCAGAGCAGGACATAACACACGTAGTTTTTTGACGCCAATCTGAAATGAAGTAAATCTGTAAGGGCTCTTAGAATTGGAGGATTCTATAAACGCAGGGACAGGAAAAACACAGAATAGGATAGGAATGCACGTGCAAAATGCAGCATTTTGAAACATAGGATTTCACCAACTCGGTGTTTGGCTCACATGAATGGGAAGAACAGAGAATGGAGAAACAAAGTGATGCGACGAGTGTACAACCTCTTTGGCATAGCCTTGTTGACCTCAAAGATCATTGGGTTGGACATGGAGGATGGTGATGATGTCGGTGTGGACTGCTTGAGGCGGGAAGAAGATCCGAGGCCTCTAGAAACAGCGCCGAGGGTATCGCTCACGTGATGGACAGTTCTGCTGTTGGAGCAGCTCCGCTTAAGGTGTACGGCGACGAGGTGAAGCATGACAAGGCATAAAACTTAATCTGAAGTGGGACCCTAATATCATCTGCAATAGATGATGTAAAATACATCTCCGGTGTGTTAGATGTAAACGATCACGTACAAGGCCACGCCGCCCGACAGATGTCGTAGGTACTGTTCACTCGAACTTAATCAAGAAAATGAACTTCACAAATAAACCGATTGAACTAGTAATGAGCATTGCAATAGATGTTTAGGGCGCTCGAGCACTAGTAGCAGAGAAGCAAAGGACCTAAATCAGCAGACGCCGAGTAGGGAACGACTAGCAGAGAGCAGTCGTGGCAAGAGCATCATGAAGCGAAGGCAAAGCAGCAACTCCTCAGAGTCAGCTGAGGTCGGGCAGCAGCAGCAAGCAAAGGCAAGCGAGAGCAAGAGCAGAGCAGCAAAGACGAATCTAAAGGAGCAGCGCAAAGAACGCCGACCGACATCAAGAACAGCCAGAGCGCAAGCGAGAGCCGGAGCAGTTGCAGCTAGTGTTGCTGGAAGTCGCCACGAGGAAGCAACGACATGGGGAGAGACGCCGGATGATGTGGCCGCGACGGTGCCGACGATGGAGACACCATGTTCCGCCGCAGATCGAGCACCGCAGCCCCGTGAGATCGAATAAAAGATAAAATGCAGCGGTGAGTGCAGAACCTTGGTGGCGCCGAGTTGGCCTCGCCTATCGGAGGAATTGGTGAGGGTGCTGCGGTTCCGGTGGGGCAGGTCAACACGGTGCTATGGGGATTGAGGTGTCGCGATAGACAAGGCGAACATCGGGGCAACTCCTTGGAGGTGGAGGACGGGGCGGCTGATCCGGCGGGACGACGAGATTCACAACGGATCCTCATCCGGCAAGGGTGAATGAGGGACGGCGAAGCTGTTATGGGACGCACGAGTCGGGAAGTGTCTTCGGCTGGGCGGTCGGGAGGCCGACGGAGGAGCGTGGGGTTTCACGGGTTTTGGCGGCCTCGTGTATGAATGGGGGAGGGGGGCGAGGGGAGGGGAGCCAAGCTTAGGGACGCGTAACACCCCGTGTAATGATGCTACAAGAACTCTCGGGTTAAGTAAATTGTTTTGCTAAACATGTGCCCGATCATTATTGTCTCATGCTCTTTCACATTCTAGTTGAATTCAAATTCAAATTTGTGTGAAATTAAATGCTCTGACATGAACACAAAATGTTCTTCATGTGCCAAATAATCCACAACTAATATTGCTGTGAACCACCATTTTTGGAAAAGGTTTATGGCCTAAGCTACTTAAAGCAAGGACCTAAGCAATAAATTAAATGCCCTTTTTAATTTATAAAATTGGCAACTATTCCAAAAGCCTCCCAACCTTTTTGAGGCAAAGGCAATTTTAATTCTTTGAGATTGTTTTGGCCAAGGGCATAATTTTGCAAAGTCAATTGTGGCAAAAAAAGAAAATGCAAAAGCTGGCCGAAAAGAAAACAGAAAACTAAGAAAAGGAAAAGCCTCAATCGGGCCGACCGCCCACTGCCACCGTGTTTCCATGGGCCTCGGCCACCTCAACCAGCTGCCCAGCCTCGCACCGCGCCCCTTCCTGTTTCCTGGTGCGCTGCCACATAGGGCGCTGTCCCCGCCGACTCGGCCACCTGGCGACGCCGGGCGAGGATAAGGCTTGCGCCCCGACGCCGCCCTCGGCCCCACTTGCCCCCCCTCGCCGCCTTTGCGCCCTCCCCGGCCCACCTCTCCTCTCCTCTCGCCGATCCGAAAGGCCCGTTGCTCTTCCTTCGTCCTCATACATCGATCGGCTTCATCGC
Organism: Aegilops longissima; assembly: GCA_021605205.1. Classification (NCBI taxonomy): domain Eukaryota; kingdom Viridiplantae; phylum Streptophyta; class Magnoliopsida; order Poales; family Poaceae; genus Aegilops; species Aegilops longissima. The sequence goes on along the minus strand of JAHIAM010007508.1, from coordinate 18,184 downwards.
CGACGTGTTCTGTGTGCTGCCTCGCCTCCACATTCGCTTTCGCTGAGCCAGACGGACTGGACGGCCCCTCACAAGACCGCCACGACTCGCTTTTCGCCGGTTCGATTAACGCCGCCGCTTCCGATTCCGGAGCCCTGCTGCTCCTAAGTCGTCGCAGGTTTTTCAGAGTCAGCCGATGAGCTCCTCCTCCTCCTTTCTTCTCCTCGCACACCGCTTCTCCCTAGCTCACTCGCCGCAGCTGCAGAGCTCACCGCCTCCTAGATCCGCAGCCGTCGGGCCACGCCACCGCCGAAGCTCAACCGAGCATCGCGATCGCGCCCAAAGACGCCCGAGCAGCCTCGACACATGCCAGCTTGCCCCTCGTTGTGTCTTCTACTGGACGAGCTCGAAGCCGCTTCGAAGCCCCGGCGTCGCCATGGTCGACGCCACCGCCGACACCGCCCATCCTCAGCTCGGCCGAGACCTCGAATGGTGCGCGCCACCGCTTGAACGCTGCCCCACGCTGCTTTTGAGCGCCCGTAGCCCCGCCCCCGGCGATGCCCGGCCAACCGCCGCCCACGCCATCGCCGCGCCGCCCGCCAACCCAGCCTCGCCGCCACTATCGCCTGGCGCGCCACCGCTAGTTTCGAACGCGGGTCCGGCCTTTAACGGCCGCCCGAGCCGGATTCCGGTGAGGGCTGTGCTCTCCGTCGCCGCGAACGCCGCCGGGCTCTCTAACGCCGGTACCGACGTGGACGTCCGGTCCACTCGCCAGTCATCGCCTTCGCGGCCCTCAAAGTGGTTCGGCCGGGCCTTTGTCAACTGTTAACGGCCGATCGGGCATCGCCAACATCGCTAGTGGGCCCCCGTGGCCCTCGTTGACTAGTCAACTAGTCTCGCTGACCGCTGATGCAACAATGACGCCATCATGACGCTATATTTCTTTTCGTAATATAAATAATTCTAGAATATTGTTTAAACTTTAAAAATTCATAGAAATTAAACCGTAATCTCCGGCGAAAATGTTTTCTATATGAAAGTTGCTCAAAAATCCAACGAATCAATACGCGGTCCGCTCAGCTGTCACATGCGTCTAGCATGCTGAACGTGCAATATTTCCTCCGGTCATCTGCTTGACACAGTCCTAATCGAATACATTCCTGCTGAATTCCCTTCACCTATATCGTAGCCATGCGGTAGGTCACACCCAGACAACATATTGCCATGTTTCGCTTTGTGATGCTATGTTTGCTTTATATTTATTGTTTCTTCCCCTCTCTTCAAGAGACCCCTAGACCGATGTCGCATCAGTGATCGACTACGCCGACGACGAATTCTTCTTGCCGTGAGCAACCAGGCAAGCCCCCTTTGATCATCCCGATATCGCCCATTCCATTCTCTCATGCTTGCATTAGATTTTGCTATCATATTGTTTGCACCTATTCGATGCATAGCCCGCTTTTGTATCTCGCTGTTGTACCTTACCGCTTATCCTAAACCGCTTAGTATAGGTTGGTTAGAGATCCATCAGTGACCCCCAACTTGTCCTTGTTGCCCCTGCTTCATCATCGAAGACCCGTTCAATGGGATCGAAGACCAGGCCCCGACACTGCACATCACTTCCCCTTAGTTGCTCGACACTACTGGGTTACTATCAAGTACCAAGGGTGAGACCTCTTCAGCACTTCTGATGTTAACCCTGTAGTGTAGTCATTCGGTCGTGGTCATCGAGGGTGATTTCCTCCTTAACCACTTCCGACACGACTGCTGTCAGGCAACCCTCCAAGTGTGAACCTCGGGGTGATTCCTCTTACGCTCACCTTGATGATTACATCTAGTGGAATTCATCGGGGTGATTCTCGGTTTTTCCTTGATGTTTGGACACACAGCTATTTGGACTTTACCATCACATTTGAAAGATGGGTCGACTTCGAGGGGTACCCACGGAGCTTAATTGCGAGTGATGTGGAGTCGGGTTGACTCGAGGGTGCCCACGAGATAATTACGAGGCGTGGCCGGCATTCCTAGCCCTTGCCGCAAGTCCTCGAGATGGGGCAACGGGTCACATCTTTCGTGAGTCTATGCTTGTTACCGCGCTGCCCTAATCCACTACGATTTGGATATTTGATCCGAGGGGCCTCGCCCGATAGCACTAACCATCACGCGGCATAGTATGGGCGCTCGCGTCAGATACATCAGCCGGCTTAATAGACGCCACGATCGAGCGGCACGCTGGCGGGTTGGATCTGCGTAGCGCCGCTTTGTTGAAGGAGGTAGCTAGGTCCGCCACCGCCGCCTCGCAACGTGCGTGAGTTCCCGGGAGATGGCCCATGACCCCGGGGCATAGGTTTAGTCCGCGGCTGGCTCTCTATTAAGCCTAGGTCGGGTTGCGGCGATTGTTTGGCCGAGGCCGGGCATGACCTCGAAAGTGTGTCCGCCGAGTTAAGCGAGCGTGGGGTAAGTTGGTGCACCGCAGGGAAGAAAACATCTATCGATAGCCTGTCCTACGGTAACGACACTTGGGGTTGTATCCCGATCGATACAACTAGAACTGGATACTTGAGATGAGACATGGATATGAGCAATGGATTGCGATGAGAATCGGATTGTGATGATAATCGGATAGTATGGCTCGATATCTTTCTCGCAGGAGTCGAGAAAGGATCTCTCGCCGAGGTTGATAACACTACTACTACTTTACGTTATGCTACTCTACTCCTCTTGTTTGCTGCAAGATGGTGGTTTCAAGATGCTAGTCTTCGATAGGACTAGGCCTTCTCTATCTGCATTTCGCAGTCCACCACATATACAGCCTTCCTTTGATAATGTTGCATATGTAGTGTAGATCCTTGCTTTAGTACTACTTTGATGAGTACTCACGGTTGCTTTGCTCCTCCTTTTCCCCTTTCTTCTTCTTTCCTGTTGATGCAACCAGATGTTGGAGCCCAGAGCCAGATGCCACCGCCGATGCTTACTACTACGTGGAGGCCGCCATGACCGTGAGTAGTTAGGAGGCTCCTGTGCAGAGGCCTTGCCTTTTCGACGATGTTGCTTTTGTGCTAGCCTTCTTAAGGCAAACTTGTCTAACTCATGTCTCAGATTTCGATATTGTTGCTTCCACGACTCTTGTGTTTTCGAGCTTATGTATTCGAGCCCTCGAGGCCCCGGCTTGTAATATAAAGCTTGTATTATTTTAATTTGTGTCTAGAGTTGTGTTGTGATATCTTCCCGTGAGTCCTTGATCTTGATCGCATACATTTGCGCAGTATGATTAGTGTACGATTGAATCGAGGGCGCCACAAGTTGGTATCGAGCCGATCGCCTGAGGTAGCCCCTTCCAACTCCTTGGCCAAGTTGAGTCTAGTCACCGAAAAACTTTTACTAACATTGGTCGTGTGGCTTACGGTCCCACGCCGCCATTGGGTGGTATTAACATCTTTTACCTCGCCTATACTCGACTCAACTCTCTTCTACTCGGGTTAAACGAATTTACTAACATTAGGATCCCGTGACCACATTCACCCCGGTTGGATAAAGCCATAGTTATTCCTTAGAATAGCCTCTTGAATAGTACACACACCGTCGTGGTTGACTACGTAAGTGGTATCCATCGCACCTCTTTCCTTATGCATGTTTCATCATGAATGATCCTTGTCTTTGCAAATGCTCAATACTGAACTACCCCGTTACATGTTAGCAGGATGGTTAGACTCTGGTCGTGGGCCGTGGTGCCAACGATCCACCACCGCCTCAATTCTTTGGTCGAATGATGCAACAGTTTGAGTTGTACCGATACTCATGGAAGGAATGATGGCTCAGCTTCTCGTCCAACATGAATCAACAGCCAACCCCAAAGAACTCGCAGGACTTCATGCGCCTCAACCCAACTATCTACCGCAGCTCAACTCAACCCCTTGATGTCGATGATCGCTCCGCGACATCACATATGAAATGGAGTCTGCTAGTGTTGCCTCGCCACTATGTCACCTTCAGATCTTTCTTCCTCAAGGGTCCCGCTGCTCAATGGTGGGACAGCCACAGCGCATCTTACCTGCTGAACGGCCATTACTTGGCCGGATTTCAAGCCGCCTTCCGTGTCTGCTTCATTCCTCAGTGGAACCATGGACAGGAAGAAGCGAGAGTTCCGCAACCTCACCCAAGGCAACAAGTCTCAGAGATGCTTATCAACGGAATTTCTAGACTTGTCACATTATGTCAAGAAGACATTGCAACCGATGCTCGAAGCAAGAGAAGTTTCGTGATGGACTTCACCCCGATATCAAGCTAGCATTGCTCGCTCATGACTTTGTCGATTTTGCCACCTTGGTGAACAAGGCTATTTAGGTTGAGACTGGTCTTCAGAACACCAGGGATCCCTTTAGGCGTAGTCGCGACGTTGGCTCATCTTCGCCCGCCACACAAGCAGGTTGCCGGATATGGATTCCCACAAATGTATCGTCCAACCGCACCGCACTAAGACAGTCCTATATTGCACCTCGCCCGCCTCCTCCACCGCAGAGGCAGTTCTCACGGCTGTACCACCCCAAGCTTCTCGCCCCCAATCCCAATGATGGTCTATGCTTCAAGTGTGTCCTTCCAGTCACCGCCTCAGAAATGCCTCGTAATCAGGATCACCGGCTCGCTTTCTACCGGTCGTAATAATCAGCCCCATAACAACAATACCAGCACCTTATGGTCGTGGTCGCTAATCATTTTGATCCAATGAAGCTCAAGACCAGCTCACATCGTGATGGGTACTCTCCTTGTTAATTCAGTACCGCTTCGCTTTTATTCATTCAGAGCATCACATTCATTCATGTCAAGATTTTGCATTCGTGCATGGCATTAAATACTTAAGAGATGCACATTCCATTTGTGGTAAACACCTCATGGGCCAATGTCGAACCACCATGGTTAGCCACAACGCCCTCATTGAGATTGAGGGATTAGAGTTCCATACCTCTCCCATTATTCTCAAGTCTTCCAATATTGACCTCATTCTAGGAATGGATTGGTTGAAAGCACATACGGCTTCTATCGCTTGTGCCACTAAAACCGCCCACCTTCTCGCACTCCTTCGATGAGATAGTAAGCTACAATGCTCGCTCTGTTCAAAATGTCAAGCTCGACTTTATGCTTTGAATGCGCTTGAACGCGCACCTCTTGAGGGAATTAAAAGCTTCCAGCTTGTTCGCGACTTCCAAGACGTATTTCCGTAAGAACTTCCAGAATACCCCGCCCGGATGTTGAGTTCACATCGATTTGATACCGTGCACTGCTCCTATCGCCAAACGGCCCTACAAGATGCCGCCATGAGCTCCTTTGAATCAAGGAGGAAATCGACAAATCTCTTTGCAAAGGGTTTCATTCGCCCAAGTTCCTCTCGCTTGGGGAGCACCTTCTTCGTCAAGAAGAAGGACGGTACGAACTGCTTGGTCCAAGACTATCGCCCTATCAACCAAGCTACAATTCGTAACAAATATCCCTTCCTCGGATCAATGATCCAGATGATCAACTGGGCTGGATCATCGATATTCTCTAAACTCGACTTGAGGTTGGGTTACCACCAGATCCGTGTTCGTGAAGAGGATATTCCAAAGACCGCATTCGCCACTCGTTATGGTTCTTACGAGTACATCGTCATGTCATTCGGTTTAACCAATGCTCCAGCTACATTCTCTCGCCTCGATGAACTACATATTCATGGATTACCTCGACAAGTTCGTCAGAGTCTATCCGATGATATATCGTATATTCAAGAATAAAGAAGAACATGTCAACATCTTCGCCTTTGTTCTCGAGAAGCTTCGAGAGCATCAACTTTATGCCAAGTATTCCAAGTGTGAATTCAGCTTGCCCAAAGTCACCTACCTTGGTCATGTCATCTCCAAGGATGGTATTGCCGCCAACCCAGAGCTGCTCAGCTATTCTTGATCGACCTCCTAAGACCGTAAGCAAGTCAAGCTTTTCGCCTAGCTAGCCATCGCCGCCGCTTTGTCGAGAATTTCTCCAAGATCGCCAAGCCATCGACTAATCTGCTTCACAAAGGCGTTAAGTTCGACCGATGCATAAATGTCGAAAGTTTCTGTGCACTCAAGGACAAGCTGATTCCGCCCCCAGGCTTGCTCCTCCCGATTCTCGCAAGGACTTCATTATCTATTGTGACGCTTCACGCCAAGGATTAGGCTGTGTTCTAATGCAAGAGCGCAGGTGATTGCTTATGCTTCCCGGCAAGTGCGCCCTCACGAGGAAAACTACCCGTTCATGACCTTGAGCTTGCAGCGTTATCTTTGCATCGGCTATGGCGATAGATTTCTCGGTAATCGCTATGTAGATCTTCACCGATCATCGAGTCCAAGTACCTGCTTACTCAACCAGATCTGAACCTCTCGCAAGAGCGGTGGATGGAAGCTATTATGACTACAACTGCATGTATATCTTATACCGGTAAGGCTAATGTAATGGCTGATGCCCCGAGCCGCAAGTCTTATTGCAATAATCACATGGTCTACAAAGCTCAACCCCGCCTTTTATGAAGAGCTATGCGAGCTGAACGCTCAACTAGTTCCACAGGTTCTCTCAATAACCTTGTCCCGAACCAACTCTTCTGAAAGCAATTAAGTCTGCTCAAGCCAAAGATGCTCACGTGATTTGATGAAAAGGATCTTGCCTTAGATAAATCCAGAGATTTCACTTGGTGAAGATGGAACCTTATACTTCGTAGATCGCATTGTAGTACCCCGTTCGAGCTTATGACAGAGAAGGTGATGAAAGAAGCGCATGACACCCTCTCTCTATTCATCCGGAAGTACTAAGATGTATCTAGACATCCGCTAGTACTGTGGTCTAAAATGAAGCAAGACATTGCTCGATATATCAAGAATGTGACATTTGTCGTCACAAAGCGTAACATCGTAAACCGGCTGGACTTCTACAACCGCTCCGATTCCTGAATGGAAGTGGATAAGATCCAAATGGATTTCGCCACAGCCTTCCCAAGTATCGAAAGGTAACGATGCTATCTTTGTTGTCATCGACCAATTCTCGAAGTTGCTCACTTTCTGCTAGTCAAGGAGACAATCATCGCTAGTCAATTAGCAAACTTGTATATCTCCGAATTGTGTCACCCATGGCATTCAAGGAGATCAGTTCGCACTGCGGCGCTTTATTCACTTCAAAGTTCTCGATAGTTTCCAAGAGGCAATGGGAACTCTTATTACCGGAGCATCGCTTATCATCCCTAATCCTAAGGCCAAGTCGAGCGAAGTCAATCAAATTCTTGAAGACATGCTTCGGCTTGTGTTATTTCTTTTGGCAAGAAGTGGAAGAATCTTCCTTATGCGGAGTTCTCTTATAACAACAGCTATCAAGCCAGCTTGAAGATGGCACCTTTGAAGTGCTTTATGGACGAAGTGCCGAACCCTCTCGAATTGGTCAAACCGGGAACGGGCACTCATTGGTCCAGACATTATTCAACAAGTCAAGAGCAGGTTCGCATTGTCCGGATAATCTCAAGGCGCCTACCCCGCCGTAAGAGAAACTATGACCGAAACACCGGGTTCAACTTATCAACCTGGTGAACAAGCTTATCTCGCGTGTCACCCTTTGAGAGGCACTCATCGGTTCGAGTCAAGGGCAAGCTAGCCCCACGCCACATTGGTCCTTTCCGCATTCTCGCCCGTCGTGGGCTGGTGGCTTATCAACTTGAGTTGCCACCTCGCCTTCTCATGTTCATGACGCCTTCCACGTGTCGCAACTTCGCCGATGCTTCAAGGATCCTAACGTGAAGTGGATCCGAATTTATTGAAATTCAAGATGATCTCACATACAAGGAGCATCCGATCTGCATTCTTGAAGAAGCTGAACCTCTAACACGCCGTAAGGTTACCAAGTTCCTCAAGGTGCAATGGTCAAATCATTCTAAGGATGAAGCCACTTGGGAACACGAGGATAACCTCCGTGCTGAATACCCCGACCTGTTCCTTTACTCTTAATTTCGGACGAGAATTTCTTTTAGAGGAGGAGAGTTGTAACACCTCAAAGGTAATGATGCTACAAGAACCCCCGGGTTGTTAATTGTTTTGCTAAACATGTGCCTGATCATTATTGTCTCATGCTCTTTCACATTCCAGCTTGAATTCAAATTCAAATTCTGTGTGAAATTAAAATGCTCTTACATGAACACAAAATGTTCTTCATGTGCCAAATAATCCACAACTAATATTGGTGGTGAACCAACATTTTTGCAAAAGGTTTTATGGCCTAAGCTACTTAAAGCAAAGGACCTAAGCAATAAATTAAATGCCCTTTTAATTTATAAAATTGGCAACTATTCCAAAAGCCTCCCAACCTTTTTGAGGCAAAGGCACTTTAATTTTGAGATTGTTTTGCCAAGGGCATAATTTTGCAAATTCAATTGTGGCAAAAAAAAAAATGCAAAAGCTGCTGAAAAGAAAAAGAAAACAAAGAAAAGGAAAAGCCCCTCTCAATCGGGCCGACCGCCCAATCACCACCGTGTTTCTCATGGGCCTCGCCCACCTCAACCAGCCGCCCAGCTCCCCGCACCACGCTTCTTCCTGTTCTCCTGGTGCACGCCACCATAGGGCGCTGCCCTCGCTGGATTCCACGGGCGACGCCGAAGCGAGGATAAGGCTTGGCCTCACGCCGCCCTCGCCCCCACTTGCTCCCTCTCGCCGCTTTGCGCCCTCGCCTGGCCCACCTCTCTCTCTTCGCTGACACGAAGGCTGCCATTGCTTCTCCGTTGTCTCAAGCCACCGACCGCCTTCGCCGACGACGCGTTTCAGCGCCGCCTCAGCCTCCACATCCGCTTTCGCTGAAAGCCGCACGGACTCGACTGCCTACAAGACCGCCACGACTCGCTTTTCGCCGCTCGACGAACGCCGCTTCGATTCCGAGCCTCGCTGTCCTTAAGTTGCCGCAGTTTTCAGAGCCGCCGGTGAGCTCCTCCTCCTCCTTTCTTCCTCGCACCGCCGCTTCTCCCTAGCTCACTCGCCGCAGCCGCAGAGCTCACCGCCGCTTAGATCCGCAGCAGCCGTGGCCACGCCACCGCCGAAGCTCAACTGAGCACTGCACCGCGCTCCAAAGACGCCCGAAAGCAGCTCGACACATGCCGCTTGCCCCCGCTATGCCTTTACTGACGAAGCTCGAAGCCGCTTCGAAGCTCCGGCTCCGCCAAGTCGACGCCACTGCCGACACTGCCCATCCCAGCCTCGGCCGAGACCTCAATGGGTGCGCCCACCGCTGAACGCGCTGCCCCATGCCGCTTTTGAGCGCCTGTAGCCTCGCCCCCGGCGATGCCCGGCCAACCGCCGCCACGCCACCGCCGGCGCCGCCCGCCAACCCAGCCTCGCCGCCACTACCGCCTGGCGCCATCGCTAGAAGCTCGAACGCGGGTCCGGGCGCTTCAACGGCCGCCGGAGTCGGATGCCGGCGAGGGCCGGCTCTCTCGTCGGGAACGCCGCCGGGGTCTCTAACGCCGTGCCGACGGGACGCCCGGTCCACCTCGCCGTCATCGCCTGCGGCCCTAGTGGCTCGGCCGCCTTGTTGATTAAGTCAACGGCCGACTGGGCATCGCCAACATCGCCAAAGGTCCTGCGGCCCTGCTGACTAGTCAACTAGTCTGTTGACCGCTGATGCAACAATGACGCCATGATGACATCATATTTCCTTTTTCGTTAATATAAATAATTCCAGAATATTTTTAAAATTAAAAATTCATAGAAATTAAATCAGAATCTGGCGAAAATGTTTTCTATATGAAAGTTGCTCGTAAAAATCCAACGAATTCGAATACGTGGTCCGCTCAGCCGTCACATGCCTCTAGCATGCTGAACGGGAACATTTCCTCCGGTCATCTGCTTGACATTAGTCCGAACCGAATACATTCCCTGCTGAATTCCTTCACCTATATCGTAACCATATGTTAGGTCACACCCAGACAACATATTGCCATGTTACGCTTTGTGATGCTATGTTTGCTTTATATTTAGTGTTTCTTCCCCTCTTCTTTCAAGAGACCCCGAGACCGATGTCTTCGTGATCGATTACGCCGACGATGACCCCTTCTTGCCGTGAGCAACCAGGCAAGCCCCCTTTGATCAACCCGATATCGCCCATTCCATTCTCTCATGCTTGCATTAGATTTTGCTATCAGTATTGTTTGCACCTATTCGATGCATAGCCTGCTTTTGTATCTCGCTGTTGTACTCTTACCGCTTATCCTAAACTGCTTAGTATAGGTTGGTTAGAGATCCATCGCTGACCCCCAACTTGTCCTTGTTGCTTCGCTTCATCATCAAGACCCGCTCAATGGGATCAAGACCAGGCCCCGACATCGCACATCACTTCCCTTGTTGCTCGACACTACCGGGTTACTATCGAGTACCAAGGGTGAGACCTCTTCAAGACTTCCGATGTTAACCTCAGAGTGTAGTCATTCGGTCGTGGTCATCGAGGGTGATTTCCTCCTTAACCACTTCCGACACGACTGTGCGGCAACCCTCAAGTGTGAACCTCGGGGTGATTCCTCTTACGCTCACCTTGATGATTACATCTAGTGGAATTCATCGGGGTGATTCTCGGTTTTTCCCTTGATGTTTGGACACACAGCTATTTGACTTTACCATCGCATTTGGAAAGATGGGTCGACCCCGAGGGGTACCTGCGAGCTTAATTGCAGTGATGTGGAGTCGGGTTGACTCGAGGGTGCCCGCGAGATAATTACGAGGCGTGGTCGGCATTCCTAGCCCTTGCCACAAGTCCTCGAGACGGGCAACGGGTCACATCTTTCGTGAGTCTCGCTTGTTACCGCTCCCTAATCCACTACGATTTGGATATTTGATCCGAGGGGCCTCGCCCGATAGCACTAACCATCACGCGGGCATAGTATGGGCGTTTCAAGGTCAGATACATCAGCCGGCTTAATAGACGCCACGATCGAGCGGGCGCTGGCCGGGTTGACTGCGTAAGCGCCGCCTTTGTTGAAGGAGGTAGCTAGGTCTGCCACCGCCGCCTCGCAACGCAGTGAGTTCCCGGGAGATGGCCCATGACCCCGGGGCATAGGTTTAGTCCGCGGCTGGCCTCTATTAAGCCTAGGTCGGGTTGCGCGATTGTTTGGCCGAGGCCGCATGACCTCGGAAAGTGTGTCCGCCGAGTTAAGCGGTTAGCATGGTGGGTAAGTTGGTGCACCTCGCAGGGAAGAAAACATCTATCGATAGCCTGTCCTACTAGAACGACACTTGGGGTTGTATCTCGATCGATACAACTAGAATCGGATACTTGAGATGAGACATGGATATGAGCAATGGATTGCGATGAGAACTGGATTGTGATGATAATCGATAGTATGGCTCGATATCTTTCTCGCAGGAGTCGAGAAAGGATCTCTCGCCGAGGTTGATAACACTACTACTACTTTATGTTATGCTACTCTACTCCCTCTTGTTTGCTGCAAGATGGTGGTTTCAAGATGCTAGTCTTCGATAGGACTAGGCCTTCTCTCTAATCTGCATTTCAGTCCAAATTCACATATACAGCCTTCCTTTGATAATGTTGCATATGTAGTGTAGATCCTTGCTTAAGTAGTACTTTGATGAGTACTCACGGTTGCTTTGCTCCTCCTTTCCCCTTTCTTCTTCTTTTCCGTTGATGCAACCAGATGTTGGAGCCCAGAGCGATGCCACCGCCGATGCTTACTACTACGTGGAGGCCGCCATGACCAGGAGTAGTTAGGAGGCTCCTGCAGAGGCCTTGCCTTTTCGATCGATGTTGCTTTTGTGCTAGCCTTCTTAAGGCGACTTGTCTAACTCATGTCTCGATCAGATATTGTTTCTTCCACGACTCTTGTGTTTTCGAGCTTATGTATTCGAGCCCTCGAGGCCCCGGGCTTGTAATATAAAGCTTGTATTATTTTAATTTGTGTCTAGAGTTGTGTTGTGATATCTTCCGTGAGTCCTTGATCTTGATCGCATACATTTGCGCAGTATGATTAGTGTACGATTGAATCGAGGGCGCCAAGTTGGTATCGAGCCGATCGCCTGTAGGTAGCCCCCTTCCAACTCCTTGGCCGGGTTGAGTCTAGTCACCAAAAACTTTTACTAACATTGGTCAGTGGCTTACGGTCCCACGCCGCCATTGGGTGGTATTAACATCTTTACTCCTCGCCTATACTCGACTCAACTCTCTTCTACTCAAAGTTAAACGAATTTACTAACATTAGGATCCCGTGACCACATTCACCCCGGTTGGATAAAGCCATAGTTATTCCTTAGAATAGCCTCTTGAATAGTACACACACCGTCAGGTTGACTACGGCGGTATCCATCGCACTCTTTCCTTATGCATGTTTCATCATGAATGATCCTTGTCTTTGCAAATGCTCAATACCGAGCTACCCCCGCTACATGTTAGCAGGATGGTTAGACTCGCTGGTCGTGGGCTGGTGCCAACGATCCACCACCGCCTCAATTCTTTGCTGGAATGATGCAACAATTTGAGTTGTACCGACAGCTCATGGAAGGAATGATGGCTCAGCTTCTCGTCCAACATGAATCAACAGCCAACCCCAAAGAACTCCGCAGGACTTCATGCGCCTCAACCCAACTATCTACCGTAGCTCAACTCAACCCCTTGATGTCGATGATCGCTCCGCGACATCACATATGAAATGGAGTCTGCTAGTGTTGCCCCGCCAGCTATGTCACCTTCGTGATCTTTCTTCCTCAAGGGTCCTGCTGCTCAATGGTGGGACAGCCACAGCGCATTCTACCCGCTGGAACGGTCATCACTTGGCCGGATTTCCAAGCTGCCTTCCGTGTCTGCTTTCATTCCTCGTGGAACCATGGACAGAAGAAGCGAGAGTTCCGCAACCTCACCCAAGGCAACAAGTCTGTAGATGCTTATCAACGGGAATTTCCAGACTTGTCACGTTATATGGACTAAATTTGAATCAATTTTCCTTATTTGAATACGATTGTTGTCAAGTTATACAATAATTTAAATATTTTCTTGATAACAAAAAGACATGCATATAACAAGAATCATATTTCACTATGAACTACATGTACCATACGCCTCCAATTCAAATATCTCTGATCCATTTTATATTGAATTCAAATCATAGTACATTATTGGTCTAGGTAGCGAGATGTTCGGGATAATCTAAACCCTGTTTTCATACGTATAATTTTTGGCTGAATTGGGACAAGTTTTGGTATAAGCCTGTTGCAAAACCGGAGATTCTCTCAACAAGCCTCGTGGTTCCGAGAGGGAATGTGTCACCTTTGTGTGCGAAACGATATACGGGGCCTCCCCCCTGACTTTATTTACAGAGGAAACATAGAACTATATGAGTGCCCTGTTAAATTTTGGAATTATTTCGGGTTCATTTGGCCTTTTTATACATTAATTGAGTTTCTGGGCTTTTAATGTGCATAATCTAAATATGAATTGCATGCACATGCTCCGGTGCACCAAAGTGGGTTGAAAATCACATGTGTGTCCTTGGTTGAATTTCTAGGTCCCATGGAAGAAATGAGAATGAAATTCAAACATCTCAAGGCCATGACTCTGCCGAGAACATCGAGAAACTTAGATTTTAAATTCATGTAATGAAACTTGGCCTGTGTCATGTCATGGCACTAACATGTTGTGGTAAAAATTAATGATTTGAAGCTCATGGTTCTAAGAGGGAACGTACACCCCCCGCCTCTTGAGTTTCTTAATAAAGGCAACATAGAACTACATTAGTTCGATGTTAAATTTTGGAATTATTCCGGTTCGCTTTGTCATTTTTTATACATTAATTGAGTTTCGGTCATTTAATGTGCATAAGTCAAATTTGAACTACAAGCACATGCTCTGCACCAAAGTTGGTTGAAAAACACATTTGTGTCCTCGGTGAATTTATAGGTCCCATGCAAGAAATGAGAATAAAATTAAAACATCCGGGCATCGTGGGTCGGTCGAGAACATTGAGAAACTTGGTTTTAAAATTCTTGTAAATCCAAAACACGCCTGAAAATCATGAAACTTGGTATGGATGTCATGTCATGGTACTACCATGTTGTGGTAAAAAATGGCCGAATAGGAACAGATTTTGGTATAAGCTTCTTGCAAACCAAGCTTCTCTCAAGAAGGCTCGTGGTTCTCGAGAGGAACGTGTCACCTTTGAGTGCTAAACGATATACGCTGTCCCCTTGAGTTTATTTACAAAGGCAACATAGAACTACATGAGTGCCCTCGTTAAATTTTGGAATTATTCCGCTTGCTTATCTTATGTACACATTAATTGAGTTTTGGTCATTTAATGTGCATAATTCAAATTTGAACTATAAGCACGTGCTCCCTGCACCAAAGTTGGTTGAAAATCACATTTGTGTCCACGGTGAATTTCTACTCCCATGCAAAAAATGAGAAAAATTCAAACATCCGGGCATCGTGGCTCGGCCAAGAACATTGAGAAACTTGGTTTTAAAATCATGAAACTTGGCATGGTGTCATGTCATGGTAGTACCATGCCGTGGTAAAAAAATTATGGAATAGGAACAAATTTTGGTATAAGCTTGCAAATCGGAGCTTCTCTCAAGAAGGCTCGTGGTTCTAGGAGGGAACATGTCACCTTTGTGTGCATAATTCAAATTTGAAATACAAGCACATGTTCCAAAGGCACCAAAGTTGGTTGAAAATCACATGTGTGTCCTCGGTAAATTTCTAGGTTCCATGCAAGAAATGGGAATGAAATTCAAAATTGAGTTTTGGTCATTTTTTAGGGAGCGATCTCAAAAGCAAGGTGAGATTTTTAGTTCTCTTTTAGTGGGCCTGTGATAACTAACCCAATTAGAACCTCTCCACCGGCTAGTTTTTTAGCTGGGTTAGAGCAAACTAGCTCAAACTAACCCTCTTGTTCCGATAATTTGAGGCTATTTCAAGCCAAACTAGCTCTAACTCAGGATCCAAACAAAGAGGAGTGTTATCAGACATGCTACAAGGTGGACAGAGCACATTGTTTTTATGGACATATCACCACATTATTATTTTCTACTGCTGGTTCACTGGCTACCGTGGTTCGCACGATCGGTTCACTGGCTGCCGTGGTTCGCACTCCTCCGACTAGTATTCTCCGCTCCTAAATATAAGTCTTCGAGATATTTCACCGTGGACCACATATGGATGTATATAGATGCATTTTATGTAGATTCACTCATTTTCTCTCAGTATGTGGTCCATAGTGAGATCTCTCCAAAGACTTATATTTAGGAACGGAGGGAGTAGTATAGTACTAGTATATACCGTGATCATTCTTTGCTCCTTCTTACTACTCCGACATGTGGGAGAACCAAAGATCCGGTCGACGGTCATGCACCGGATTAGAGCGCTGAACGGAAGGGGGCATCACCGGTCGGAGTGCCGAATTCATGACTATAGTGAGTGGTCATATCACAAGTCTTTCCAGCAGTAACGCCACAAATCGCACAGCCCCACTCGCTCACCTCCTCGCCTCACAAACCGCCACCAAAACTGCCGCCACAGATTCCCGAAAAGCCCCGCCTCAACTTTTAACTACGCTAAAATAGTTCGAGCTTGTTCGCTCTATATTAATACAATACTTATCAGATGTTTATTCACCCGTGGATTGTTCAATGAATGGAGGGGCGGGAGCACAAGTGAACAATATTTTCGTCTGGTTTATTGGTCCCCATTATTGTACAATTTTGACCATAGATTAAACTAAGAAAATGTTCACGCATGTCACCAAACATTATATTTTTCAAAATTATGTTCAAATACTTAATCCAATGAGATAATTTTTCTTGACATGCATTAACATTTTGTTAGTTAAATCTTTAGTCAAAATTTGGCACAAACTAGAAAAGGGACCTATAAACCAGGACGGAAGTAGTACTGTAGTAGTAGTAAGTAGGAGTCGTAGAGTAGTCACCTTAAATAGAGAATTTCTTTTCTTTAATGCCACGTACACAAATTGAAACGCTTGTTGTGAAGAGAAAAAAGATAATCACTCCACTATATATGGAAGCAGGTCCCAGCGCTTGCTTTACTTGGGTTGTTTCTTCATTCTCTCATCCTCTCCAGATATAAACAAGACAGCAGTAGCGACATTTTCTCTCCGCTCACGGCCGGTCACAGAGCCGCCGGATCCTTCGCCGTGTGTGTAGAGGACTAAAAGGTGCATCGCTCACGCGGTCATCGCCACGAGGGAGGAAACCCACACCTGCCGGAGGGGCCCGATCCTCCGCCTTGCCGCTCTTCTCCGACACAACGCCGCTCGGAGGTCCTCCGACCCTTCTTCCTCCCCGCCAGATTGTCCGCAGATCCGACCTGCCACCGACATCTCGTGACCTCAAGTATAAGTTCTTCAAAAGCGGCCTTGTTTCATCGCCCCAGCCCCCACGGTTCTGCATGTGCATCTTTTTCTACTCCCATCAGCTCTTCCAAAGCCACCTAAATTGTTAGTATTATTAGAGGTAAAGCTACTTCATGCATTCGAATCTAGGGCTTTGTTCAAACAACGAAGAAAGGGGGGAAAGTTGTAGCATGAACCTAGGACTTGATTCAAAGAGGAAATAATATGGTAAAAGTAGTATAGACCGGATACCCAACCAGTCTCTTGGTTGAAAAGGGAAATAATGGGAAAACGCAGTACAAACCGGATAAGGAACAGATCTATTATTGGTTGAAAAAGGATAGAAAGTGGCGGCGGTGGACAAGTCAACAGAGTATGTCCAGATTAGATTTGGTGCCATCACATAGTAAAAGGTCTCTGTGATTAGATTTGCTGCCTCGCATAGTAAAAGGTCTCGTGATTAGATTTGCTTCCTCACATAGTAAAAGGTCTCAGATTAGATTTGCTGCCTTCACATAGTAAAAGGTCTCGTGATTAGATTTGCTGCCTCACATAGTAAAAGGCCTCCTGTGATTAGATTTGCTGCCCTCACATAGTAAAAGGTCTCCGTGATTAGGTTTGCTGCCTCACATAGCGTGAATAAGCTCGGCATCACCACTTTATGCCTCCTTGTAGGTACATTGTGCCGATGCGCCCACCGTCGCATGTCCTTATACCAACCTTTTGCTGTTTTTTTGTGTAAACCAACCTTTTGCTGTAAGGGCGATGTAAATGAAGCGATCACACTGCTACCTTAGGGACATGTCTAACCAGTGTTATTGTTAATCTAATGCCTCCAAAGGATAAGATGCAATTAAACTGTTACAAATGGCACTCCCGCTGTTTTCCCGAGTATGATAAGTAAGTTGCTCCTTTACACTGCTGAGTGTCCTGGTGTCCCCACGGTCCCATGCCCTTAAACCAACTCTTTAGCTGCTGTTGATTTATTGTTTCTGGTAAAAAAGCAATGCCACCATTAAAGTAATCCCATATCTGAGGAATCTCATTATTGATTGTAATGCTTCTGGTAACATGAAGCATTGCTGACGTTTTAAAATTTCTACTGTCCTTGCGTGATTGCCATGAACATAATTAAGATGCTTCTTTTCATTTTGTATATGTTCCGTATATTATTATTGACCAGCAACTGCTTACTTTCTATCATTTTGTGCGATAGGGATATCCATTTCACCTTGTTGCTATTGTGACCTTCCGTGAACTGCACAAAACACTTTTTTGAATGAGTGTCTTGTGCAGTTCAACTAAAATGTCACGTGGGAAACATCTCTCAATTTTGGTGGAACTGCACAAAATGGTTAAACTAAAGTGAAACCATGCTCTCCTGCCTCCTTGTGACGGTCAAGAGCAACATCTCTCAATTTTGGTGGAACTGCACAAATGGTTCAACTAAAGCGTAAATCATGCTCTCCTGCCTCCTTGTTTGTGCTATGCAAACATGCTGCAAACAGAATACTCTACTACAGATGTTGTGACGATCAAGAGCATTCGCCAAGTTCTTCGATTGTATTACATGGCTAGCCAAGATGGATTTAATCCCGATATTCACTTTATCAAAAGCTCTAATGGGTTCGCTCAATCTTGCAAGCGGGAATCAAGTGAGATGTGTAGGCATCTTTGTTGTACTTATTATTTGAATCTTATTTGTTGGTTCTGAATCTTGCAAGCTGGGAATCAATGAGACGGTAGGCATCTTTGTTTTACTTATTATTTGGATCGATTTGTTGGTTCTGAATCTTGCAAATCGGGAATCAATGAGATGTGTAG